>JABUQX010076308.1:20000-30732 GCA_015478945.1 Trachelipus rathkii
CAGTTTTGTAAGTATATAACTTCCAAAATCTTCTTGCCAACAAGTAAGACAGCATTTTAAGGGAGAAGGCACTTGTGAGGTTTCCATAGTTTTTTTTGCAGTGTGGTGTGTTTTTCACACCGGAATGGTGAAATTCTTCCCGTAGATGGCAATATGTCATGCGTGCCCTACATATTTTTCGGGGATACGATCATAAAATCGTTTGGCATTTAAAGCAACTATTTGGGTCGGGGAATAAACATACGAACACTGTAACTTGTATATCCTATTTTAACCTTGAAGTTTGAAAAGAGGTACTAAAGGTCAGCAGTAAAGGAGGATTTTGGGTGTCAGACAAGTCCCGACGAGGGGAAATTTATAAACGTTTGTAACGGAAATCTTTTCTGCTGGAGGTTTCTTAAATGATAACAATATCTTCGTTTTTCTGTTCTAGAATAAATTAAGGTGCTTTAATGTGTGTTTATCTTATTTTCAATCATAGGAGAGCGGAATAATAAGAAGAATGTTTCCTAGTGACGTTAAGTAGATAAAAGATGGTAAATTATATGATGTAGCTTGAAACGAAAGAAGAGATCACCATATATCTCATTAATGTGACTATTGATGTGGTTATTCAACTCACTAAAGTATTTTACTCATGATGTATATATTCAGCTATAGAATAGATGGTTTCTATTGCTTCAGTAGAGAGTTTCGGAGGTAGTTGGATAATCGCAAATATAGATAATAGTATCGGGAATAGTAATGTCGACTGGCATTTGACTCTCACAGACAGTGTGGATAACATGCACATTGGAGACACTAATACTTAAGAATCACAAAATTATGTCATGGAGAGGGTATTATATTCAGAGAAGACATCTTTTTCTTCGGGATCTGTGCAAGATGTTACCAAACTGCAGTGTCTTGCGAGACATACAGTGTGTTTGATCTAAGGTCGCATAGCGCATATAGGGCGAGTCAGAAATCAATGAAGTCTTAGTCCATGCTTAGCGACTGTCCTACTGTAATAAGTAAGAGGCAGTATAATTTATTGGAAACCATACCGTATGACTTAGATGTGTGCTAACAAATATGTTACTTTCGCGTGGTTCGCATGAAGACCTGCGAGCTAGTTAGGCCTGGGATCCATACTTCGATTCTGAGAGTTCTATATGTTGTTTTTGTTCCTTTATTTAAGAGGCACACCATGTCATCCTCTCAAAAAACTGTTATCACACATCTCACTCAGACTTTCCTCTTTCACCCGTTCCACTCCCACACTCTACTCAACATGTAATCATTCTAATCACTAGAATACTACAATATTGACACTAAAGAGCTAGTTCATAGATAAACTGGATGCTAACATTGATAGCGTAGTATCTTGAAATAAGCTGTGATTAGCTGGTACGAAATGATCCTCTTCCTCACTATAACTCCAAAGATAACAAGGCCTACTAGGAATCGGGCGAGATGCCACTAGCAAGCTACCTCCGCGGTCCCCTCTCTGCCATTTCTAATACTCTCCAGTGTTAGAAAGAATGGCTTGTGTGTATTTGTTTGCTCTGGATTTCTAAGAGCTTCTGAGAGCGAGGACGTGGCCGCCAAAGGAAAACTGGCCATTGCTTTGTGACGCACACGTGACGCGCTCACAACGGGAGAACCGTAATAATACCCACCTTCACGCTATAGGCGGTAGCCCATGGAGAAGTTATTCATTATGTGATTTTTTCAATGGATAGAAACATTTGCACACGCCCGTCCTCCACCGGGTCTCAACTTGGCGAATTATAGGGGTCCCCTGACATTGCGTGGCCCGATATAGCGCACGTGTGTATCACCAGGCTTCTTGTCACGCGCTCCTTAGTACAACCCTATGCAAGACCTCATTCACGGGCGAACTCGAGGAAGTGCGGGGTTAACCTTAGGCTACGACTATAGCGCAGGGAAGAGATCCAGCTCGAGCGATTTGGCCCAAAGCCTTGGTTGTATTGCAAGCGACAATATAGGGAATATCGATCCCTCCTTCAGGGAGAGAATGCCAAGTATCTTGAAAAGGGCGACGAGAAGTGGAGCATGAATAGCAAAAAAAAAAAAATAAGAGTGCGTGACGGCGAACGGAGTTAATAAGATAAATATAATTTAAAAAAACTGTAGAGGTGAGGCGAGAAAAATAGATTAACAGCATTACCATATTGTGTACAGCAATATTCTAAAGACATCAACTAAGGCTCGTGGCGTCCCTGATGTGCGTTATCACGGAAAATCCCCGACGCCTAATAGTTTATTCAGGAATCTTATTCTTCGAAACAAGATTGAGGATTTTACGCCAATAGTTAGAAAAACGAATGCTTAACTATCATTCAATAATTTATATTCCAGCTCTATGATTCCCGAGGATGGCTTCTGTAAGGACACTCTCCGACTGGTGACCTTCTTCCACTGTGGGATATATCACTCAGTACGTACTTCTTTGGTTTTCTATACAGCTGTGCGCATTTCGGTGAATTCTTTTTTAAGTGTCTCACAGGCCAAACATATATCTGAATTAGGGAGACCCTTCGATAATAAACTTACTGAACACTTAATATCTTTAAAATATATATATTTTATTTGTCCCCACACTTTTACGAGTAATTCATAATTATACATTTATTATTTGTAACCTTCTCTTTAACTTCGTATCCAGTCGTTTATATGGCTAGGGTATTGTAGAGTAAATAAATATATATACACCATTTCCTCCCTTTAATCTATTCATAGTGGTATTACTTAGAGTTCTGTTTTATCCCGTAGCTCTTATTTATTTTTTTAATTTATGCACATAATCAATTGATCTATTCTGTGATACTATAGTCGCTCTCTTTACCAAAACTCTTAGTACTTTAAATTATATTCATCATATCATTACTTACCTTTATTACCAGATTTTTGTAAGACGACTGCGTGTGAGATATTACAATTACACAGCATGATTAAGAATATATGTAATGCTTATAAGGAAGTAATTTTAAGCCTTTATAGATAATTAGATAACAATGTATTTTCTCTGTACTCTTTCTCTCTGTATTTATCACTTCCCTCTTGGCGCCCAGAGTTGTGGGGTGGGTAATGTGCTTGGTAAACGAGAGGCAAATCGAGGAACACGAGGTTCCTTACTTTTAGGTCAAGACATGACTCTATATATGCGTCCGACTGGAAGAAAGCCCAAGCTACCGCGCCCTTCTCATAGTGATAACCCATATATAATGTCGTTATGCACTCACCGTGCAGCGAAAGAGCTTAGTGAAAAAATATACTGACGCACGCTTACAGAGCCGATATCAGGATGATGGACTAGTTACTACGGACCCCACTCTCGGGTAAAATACTGCAACTGGATAAGGGTACAGCGATATTTCGAACATCCTCGCCGCATTGGCACGCTTGGGCCACATCCATGCCGCCATACAAAAACGCACGCATTTACTTCTCCATCATGCACTCTTTATTCTCGACCTGCCAAATCAATCATGCTGTCGTTCTCTACGCACGTTCAATCATTCGTACAAATATACAACGACTCAACGCGCACATGTCTCCTCTTTACAGTACTCAACTCACGCAGCAGCCGTCCACTTTTCAACACACTCGCTATCTATACATCTTAATCCAAGTCTACCCTTATCACTTCTCATAACAGAGCGCGGAAAATCACGTCACTGTTACCCAAACAACCATCATCGAGACGAGTTATATCTTTTCATTATTCTCTATTACTATACCAAAGCAGACGAGAGCTCCCAGGTTTTTCTCATCCCATATATTGTCTGAGTACTCCAAAGGAGCCCTCGACACTCTCTATATGCGGTCTTCTTTCATGGAAAAAACAGCACTCTAGACTTCCTTCCTCTTAATTCAATCTGTTGTTTCTCTACACCTCTAGCACACACCCTCCTCTAAGATGGGATTCCCATCTGGCGATATATCATTCACACTCCTTAGATCTAGAGTGCGTTTCTTTCTATTCTTATTCTCATAACCATAAGTCCTCACAGTAACCCATAAAGCGATAACATAGGCGGTAAACAACCATAACGCCTGAAACACCTTACATAAGCACATCTTCATACTTCACCCACTCATTTCAACATCGGATTTAATTCGTCTGCTCAGTCTCCAAACGCTATAATATGTCCGCAATTGTTCAACAACTGTACCTACGACCTCTGCATCCGGCTACCCCGTTTCCCGGAAATGTCTCTATCCAACAATACTATCCTAATTATCAATCTCATAACTCCCAGCGGACGCTTGTTGACTAGCTGCTGCTCACCATTCTCAATCGAGATTCACTGCGCCACCACCCTGCGCGGAGTGTTCCTAAACTTACGCCACGAGGCTCACACTCATAAAAATCCCTTACCTTATCTATATCGTTTACTCTTCAATGCCGCCTCCTGAATGTGTACACATCTCCCACTGCACATCCTACTCATACCATCCTCTCAAACTCTCTCAGATTCGCCAACAGACCGAATCAATCCGGCATACTTACTAATCTGTGATAATAAGGGTGCGGCACCCTCTAGGGGCTATCGTCCATCCAACACCTTCTTCAATCCTCCTCACACCATTCTCACTCTAACATAACTTATTACCTGCCATCCCCACTAACCCTCTCTCCGATCTTTCTGAACCGCTCGAGACTGTTTCCATCACTCCTTATCTAGATTGCGTGTAATTCCACATCAATTAATGTTCTTTTCTATCTATTCTCCATCCATATATCATTAATTTTTGGATTATTAATGAAAAATTTTTCACACCCATGAGTCTGCTCAGCGTCCTTTTCCATCCACTCCCGTTCTAGATTGGAATAGGTTCTCTCACCGTATACTCTAAAACTAATACACTCTCATTAACAATTGGCAAAAAATCGTGACAAGCATATCTCCGCTCACTCTATGATCCTCAACGCACTCCATTAAAAAGCCTGCTATATTGTCCTCAATTACTTTTACTTGTACATACACTAAATGATTACAAACGCTGTCTGCTACAAAACATGTTTCTATATTCCCCTGGCTATTTCTATTAACTATCTTACTATCCTAAATATATATTATTTGAATTCAGGCAACCTATTTAGCCCAGAGTATAGGTCTCGCTTTTTCACATCTCCATCTCATTTAAAACACACTCTTATAATTTTAAACTATATTCAATTTTATTTTAGAAAAATAATCTAATTCCTCTCCCTGTTCCACATAAAAAACAGCATCATAAAAATACACAACCAAAAATAATAATAAAACAAAAGATAAAACAAGAAACAAAAATTATAATTTGCGTTAAAACCAATACCAAAGGCCCTGATTCAAAGAGTGTGTATGTGGTCTTGATGCAACTGATTTCTGATCTATTTCTCATATTTAATAAATTGGTATCAGAGGGAAAGATTACCAAATGAAAAAGCCTATATTTTTTAAGTACACTATCAATTAGTCCTTCTTTCACCATAAGCATCAATTTCTTATATTTCCTTCAAATTTTCTCAACCATCAATTTAAGGTATATGTTCCATATTAGGTCACAAGTATTTATCTACACAATACTTACCCAAACAATTCTTCCCTGACTAAACCATATACAATCATATCCCTAAAACCTGTTCTTTCGACTTTCTAACCTTAAAACGCAACCCATTTGTTCTTTCACCAATCAGATCCTTCAGCCATTGCCTCCCTCATTGTTTCACGCCACTCTTCCGCACCGAAATCACCCTTTCGTAGCTCTCTCATACCTTTTCCTCTGAGAATATACACTCAGGGATACCAAATTGTCCAGAAACTATTATAAGTATTTGCTACACGTTTTCATCTTGCTTCTCTCTCATTATCCCTTATACTAAAGGATTACTCACTCCCCGGGCTCTCTCTCTCCAAGTCCTTGGGGAACTATAAAACTTCTCCTTAATCTCTCATAATAAATAACGGCTTTAATTACACTCAACGTCCAAAGTCCAACACCCCCACTCTCTTGCCTCAGGTCTTGACATTTCACGCAGTTTATATGCTTTTCATCTACTACCACTGTATTATGCAGATTTTACCTATTCAATCTAGATTGTGTTTCACGCTCTTTCTGAGGCACATTATTATCAGATCTTCGTAAAACGGGTGTAGTCTAATAAATTTTCGTCTTGAAACAATATCCTCACCGCCATTATCTCTCTCTCTCTCTCCTCCTTACAACTATGACCCGATCCCAAAATACCTATTCTTTCATTGCACAATCAACCCACACTCATCTTCGTCCATTTCACTATCCACTCGTTCATTATTCGGTTAATATTGTGTAATGATCTTCAAGAACTGTTCTTTCCACACTCCTCTCACAACCTCGTACGTTCAATCAGTACAAGAAGCACTCATCCGCTAATGTCATCTTTTGCTATCAGCAGCATTTCCCTTATTCTCATTCTTAACCTTCTCTCTGGCTCCTCTCCTTTGTCCACATAGGCTTCCCTGCGCACCCTCTTCTCCGTATAAGTCCCCATTTCATCCTCCTTTGCGCTAACTAAGGAGATCTCTTACCTCTCTTGTTTTTCTCCTACGTATGCATAAGTAATAAAGACATTTTTCGAATGAGTTAATGCGTCCATAGCATCTCTCTTCTCTTTTGGACGTCTTCATACATTTTGCTTCTTAGTAGCACTCATTCAACCACGCTGCTTTTTTACTTTTAACCGCTCTTTAACCGCTTTCATCACCCTCTTCATTCCACCATTCACTGGTGACATCCTTACTTCCTACTTTAGCACATCCACATACTTCCTTGCAACTACTAACAATTGCTTCCTTCATATTGCCCCCAGATTTGTTTAGTAATCAACTTGTTCAAGTCAAGTTCAATCAGCCCGGAGGCCGTGATTACTAGCGTTGTCTGCTCTCTTACTACATACTTATCCTTAATATCTTTGCCTCACTTAACTTCTCATCTCTAATTTTTACCTATAATCCTTCGAGACCAGTTCCATGCCTAAGCTGCCAGCTCAGAACTAATAGATTTTTACAATAGATACAACACAATAATGGATCCGGACTAATCCCATTTCCTAAATCCGCCTAAACTAATTTAAAGGCATCCCAACACATACTTCAACATCTCCTTCTTCCCAATCACATAAAGTCAATCAAACACTTTTCACTTTGGATACGCCATCTCTATCCCGTACACCACATAGCGTCTGATATGAATGATACTGGAGTATACTCTTGGTCGTTTCAAGAAAGCTATTGCTTAACACACATAACTCTCTCTTCAAGAAATCAATCACCTTCCTACCATTCTCATTTCTCCCGCCACCCCCAAAACCACAACTTGTTATACCATCCTTTTTTGATCACCGTTATAGGTTCCGAACAATTAGGGTTAGGTCCCCCAAAACTATCGATCTGAAGCTCCCTACTCACCCCACTCCAACTCATTCAAGATTATCCCAAAAAATAGTACTCTCCTTCAACGTTATCCTCAGATGGACCATACGTATACAACCACACATACATTGACCTTTTTCAACTTAAATTTTAAACCATTAGAATTCTAGACTCACACACACAAAATCTAACCATAGCTTCATATCCACAGGTCACTCATCAAATTGCAACTCCTTCCATTCCTCACCCGTCATCTTACCACACCGCACCACACCATTTCACATCAACAGTGAACAGACTGTATGGGTGGTAAATCGGCGTTGGATGGTTGGTGCCACTCAATTTCCACTTTTCCTTTCATTTTTCTTTTTTCAGTCGACATTGCGAGCAATATTCAAATTTTTGCCCTTTCTAAAGTACATGTCCATCACCTCTCTCCTCTTCGTCGCTCAACATTATCCTCTGAATCATTACCTGTACCCAAACGATCATTACAGGTGTTGCAGCCGAAAGATAGTAAAAGCGAGGGATGTTCCGTTTACGGCGATCACATTGACTCTTCTCCGAGGCCTGCATTAGCATTCCCTTGGCAAGAAATAGATGGTATAGGTGACAGCCAACCACATACTATCACTGGTGGTTCCCTCTAGCTCGGCTCCTACGACAACGCAGGACATTACGATGTGGCAATTTCTTCTCCCTCCACACCAGGGATCCATGAGTGGTTATGGGAGGTATGTGAAAAAGAGATGGAAAGAATGGAAAATTATGGGATACAATTCTGCTGACCTGGGCTTGAAAGAAAGTGCATGTGGTAATGCTAATGCACGAAATGCACATAAACAAATGCACATACACGTGCTGGGGGTCGGAGGATTCACAAAAAACCCATCTGCATTGGTTCTCACAGCTATGCATGGCCCATTAACAAGAACAAACACCAACTATGAGCAATCAATACACCATTCCGGGTAGTATATATTATATTACTAGTATATATATAATATATATAATTATATATTATATATATATATTATATATATATATATATATTATATTATATATATATATAATTATTATTTATAGTTATATAATAATATATAAAACAACACGAAAACATCCTCGACAAATACACTTCGCAAAACAGTCATAAACCCACAAATCAGGAAAATAATCAAATCCCTTAAAGAAATCATGGCATTCAGAGAGCTTCAATAAAATATAATCCAACTGGACTTAGAAAACACTATAAAGTCCCATAAAAAACTCACAGCAACAGGACTGGAAACATCTCAACACCTATTGAAAAATGCACTAACTGACCTTGCACATATGAATACCGTGTTCACACCACTTAGTCAATCCGAATCTCCCTCATCGTGAAAAGAGCAATTATTTAGTAGATGGCACCGGAAGAGTAATTTTGGCCGGCGAGGCCGGAGAATTAAAATTTTATTCCGGCCGGAGGCCGGAGAATGAAATTTTTCATTTATACTGTACCTTATATATATATATATATTATATATTAGTATTAATAATATAGTATAGTCTTATATATTATTAGTACGTTAATGAGGCTAGTGATTATTATATAGTAGGAGGATATATGTAAGCTATATATATATATGTAGCTACCGAGCTGATACGTATTTCTACTTGACGGGGTATAGTACATAATATATAGTATTCAGTATGGGCGAAATCCGGCAACTGTTTGGATTCGAATCCGCAATCGCGAGATCCGTGTGTGGTTAGAAATGCTCTGAATCCGAATCCGAAGTCCAGCACCTCGGATTCGAATCCGAATATCCGAGATCGTGTGTGTGGAAAGTGTGAAACTCCGAATGCCGAATCCATATAGAAAAGCTGAACCGAATCCGGATTCCCGAATTGTCCGGATTCGAGATCCGAATCCGATTCGAATCCTCGATTCCAATTTTTTAGCAAAATTTCATTATCAACCACCAAAATATGACATTTCTTTTTCAAATATTATATGGGATAGCGTTATAGACTAAAGTTGTTTTTTTCAATTTTTTTTTTTTTTTTTACTAGCAAAGTCATACCATATGTATTTTCTGCTAATAATAAGTTCTATTTATATATGATATATATATATGTATTAGTACTATATTATAATATTTATATAAGGTTAGTATATATATTATGTATACATATATATTATGATCTGATGCTTATCATATTTATTTAAAGTATATATATAATGTATATAAGTATATAGTTTATATATATAGTAGATATATATATACTAGGTATGTCAGCGTTTAGATTGTCCGTCCGTCATATGTAAGTTTAAAAACTATTAATGCGTTACAGTAAAACGGGAAGACATGTGGGAACTTCCAGTTTTAGTGCGGAAATGTTAAGGAGAGTTGCACAAAAAGAAGAGAGAATTATTATGGAGAGAGAGGAAGAGATAGGGTGAGAGGATGATGTCGAGTGCGGTTATGGTATATATAGTAACTTATCATTAAAAACGTACATATGCTTACAGCGAAAAGTGGAATACAGTTTTTGGAATCCTGGTAAAATTTTCAAGGACATGAAGTGAAAAGTAAACACCAAAAAAAAATAAAAAAAAAAAATTAATTGGTAATTAATTAAATAAGTAATGACTGTAGAAAGGTTTGCTTGGAGTCCATTAAAAGCCACCTACTTAAAATAATAGACTTTCTGAAAACCGAGTTTTTGCCTTTTTTTTTTTATCTAAAGAATACCAAAAGGGTATACCGCACCTCCCATTGGCGAGGAGGGTCGGGGTCTCTCGGCCCTTCCGGGGAACTACAGGGGTAGGATATTCCCCCCACTCCGGGAGGTCCTCCAGGAACCCCGCTTTGGTAATTTTGGGTGTCGTCGGGTTTCCTTCTCCCCTAGCGGGTGATGAAAACATTCCCCCCTATGTTCCCGTCGGCTCGGGCTCCCGCTAGTGTGACCCGTAATAAATGGCAACAATTTAATAGAAGCTCCTATTTATTTTTAAACGGAGAAGACCCAATAAAAAGCGATCCTAAAATAGGCTCTTCTAATGCTAATGCCGAGTGTCGGAGTATGTCATGGTTATGCATCGACGGTGTGTATTTTATGTGTCTGTGTCATTGTGTCGCTGGCGAGTTAATCTCAACTCAATAAATTATAACAATAATTTTTTTTATTTTTTTATTTTTCTACATTTTTCCTTCTTTACAACTATTTCAAACATTCACATAATGTAGTTCCTTTCTTCGTCTGTACTTATTTGTAAAGTTTTTGGAGATAACATTTTTTTTATTATTTTTTTTTTTTTTTAACATTTTTCCGCGACTAAGATG
>JABUQX010076309.1:5000-27377 GCA_015478945.1 Trachelipus rathkii
GGAGAAACTTATACATTTGATAAGCAATCTGGGAGATGTGGCCTATGAAATGATTAAACATTTGAGTCCTGAAGGCTCTAATTACACGATTGCTCTAGATATTTTAAAGAAGGAGTTTCTTGATAAAGACTTCATAGTAGAAAAAATAATTGTTAGGCTATTAGATATTTCTCCTCCTTCTGAAGATAATTTAGCTGAGGTGAAATCTTTTCTTAATGAGGTTAAGGCCTTAGCTTATGACCTAAAGTCCTACGGGTTAGATTTCCTTGCTCCTGATACTGCAGGTTTTAAAATGATTAGTTCACTCGTAGTTAATAAATTACCTCCTAGGTTTATAAATTTATTAATCGATAAAACTTTAACTAATTACCCAAGTATAAATGACGTGTTTGAGAATTCGTCTACCTTAATGAAACGCTTGGAGCTGATGCAGAGGTCACAAGCCAAGCATGAAAGTAATAACTTTAGGAATAGTAAATTTGGCAGACACAAGAGTAATTATTATAATAACCCTAATAATAATAGTTTTAAATATAATAAATTTAACAATAATAAGCATGCTAGTGGTGGTCAAAACAAGGGCCATAGTAATAATGAAAAGAACTCCACCCCCAATGGTTCTAAAGGTACCCTTGAAAACTTTAAGACTACCCAAAAGTCTGCCAAATCTAATGTTCCTTTTAGAAGCAAAGCAGCTAATTCAGCCTTCCCGTGTAAATTTTGCAGCATGGCAGGTCATAGCATGAATAAATGTCCATCTTACAAAGACATTGAATCTAGGCTAGAACGCTGTGACCAGCTGCATATTTGTAAGTTTTGCTCGAGTGCCAAGCATGCTACAGAAGAATGTCCGGGTAATCAAGGGGGCTTTTTAGATTACGCTTGCATGTATTGTAAACTTTTTACTCATATTTCTGCTTTATGTAAACAGGGGCATTCTAATAATTCTAGCAGTCAAACTATGTCCTATCTTTGCATTAATTTTAATAAGGGTGAACAAAACTATCTCCTCCCATTTATAGAAATCACTTTGCACCAAGGGGGTAAACAATGCCGTTTGTTAGCTCTTTTAGACTCTGGATCGGAACGAAGTTATGTTAGTTCTAAAGTTGCAGGGCAGCTATTAGACTTGAAAACTTTGTATAGTATTAGCTATGACATACATAGTTTTGTTTCATCGAAAGAAAAAACTTTCTTTCTTAGCTCCTTTGTTATTGATCTGCCTGGCAGAAACCAGTTTCCTTTTGCTTTGCTCATTGATGAGTCCTTTGATATTAAGTTCGAAATACCTGGTTTAAAAATGGCGTTAGAGAATATAAATAAACTTGGGCACAGTGTAAATTCTTTGAGTGATAGGCATGGTTGTGAAGATTTTGTAGAATTGCATGCTTTAATTGGTATAGATTTGTTACAATATTTGCCACCTTTTTCATTTGAGAGATGTATGAATGGAGCTTGTTTTAAGATGGGTCAGCATATTGTACCATTTGGTGATATTAAAAATTTCCTATACCCTGACCAAATTGATAAACTGAATGTGCCTTCTAATAAAATTGGAGGCCCTTCGTCTCACGAAAATCTTGCCCATTCCTCTCTTGTTAATCAGGTTTTAAGTCCTTCCACCTCATACTTTAATCCATTGACAAGTATTTTTGAAGACAGTGTAGTAGAGCATGGTCTAGATAATATTTTTACTCTTGAAAGCCTCGGTATTTTAGATGTTAATGAAGATATGGCTAAAGCCGATATTTTGCAAGTTTCTGAATTTAATAAAAACATAGTTTTTAAAGATAGTCACTACTTTGTGAAACTCCCCTGGAAGGAAACCATTGACCTGGTTCCTTCTAATCATATTGTTGCCCGTAAAGTCCTTGATAGAGTTGTCTCTAATTTACATTATAAAGATTTATTTGATGATTATGGCAAAGTTTTTAGCCAACAGTTGACTGATGGTATTATTGAGAAGGTGGATATAAACCCTTCAGAATATGCAAAATTTATTTTCATTCCCCATCGGCCTGTCCTAAAGACTGAGGCTCAGGTTACGACCAAAATACGCCCAGTTTTCAATTGCTCTTTAAAAACCAACCTTAAATTGCCTTCTTTGAATGAAGCTGCCTACCCAGGCATTGACCTAATGTCCTCACTCCTAAAATTAATACTGAAATTTAGATGTAATAAATATGTCATCCTTGCTGATATTAAACAGGCCTTTCTTGCTATTAAATTGCTTACTGAAGAGGATAGGAATAGATTTTGTTTTTTCTGGGTAGAAAATGGCAAAATTGTCACCTACCGCTACACCACCTTGGTGTTTGGTTTTGTTAGCAGCCCTTTTATTCTCCATTTTGTCATGAAACACCATGCCTCTAAATTTCCAGATGATTTATGCTCTAGACTGCTAGCAAGCAACTTTTATGTAGATAATTTCCTTTATAGTAGCAATAATCATTTAGAATTAGAGTACATTTATAAAGAAGCATGTGTGAGAATGCATCATGCGGACTTCGGCTCTGGTTCGGCGAATTCACGCATGTGTGTGACCGCCTTAAGACTTTCTCTTCCGGGCAACCATGCGCAGCAAATCTGCCATCCGCTTCAAACATAGAATTTAACTTTGGCAAGTTAGAATTCCAACTTCTAAGTTTAAAGGTAGCTTCATCCATTCTCACACATGCTTCTTTATAAATGTACTCTAATTCTAAATGATTGTTGCTACTATAAAGGAAATTATCTACATAAAAGTTGCTTGCTAGCAGTCTAGAGCATAAATCATCTGGAAATTTAGAGGCATGGTGTTTCATGACAAAATGGAGAATAAAAGGGCTGCTAACAAAACCAAACACCAAGGTGGTGTAGCGGTAGGTGACAATTTTGCCATTTTCCTCCCAGAAAAAACAAAATCTATTCCTATCCTCTTCAGTAAGTAATTTAATAGCAAGAAAGGCCTGCTTTATATCAGCAAGGATGACATATTTATTACATCTAAATTTCAGTATTAATTTTAGGAGTGAGGACATTAGGTCAATGCCTGGGTAGGCAGCTTCATTCAAAGAAGGCAATTTAAGGTTGGTTTTTAAAGAGCAATTGAAAACTGGGCGTATTTTGGTCGTAACCTGAGCCTCAGTCTTTAGGACAGGCCGATGGGGAATGAAAATAAATTTTGCATATTCTGAAGGGTTTATATCCACCTTCTCAATAATACCATCAGTCAACTGTTGGCTAAAAACTTTGCCATAATCATCAAATAAATCTTTATAATGTAAATTAGAGACAACTCTATCAAGGACTTTACGGGCAACAATATGATTAGAAGGAACCAGGTCAATGGTTTCCTTCCAGGGGAGTTTCACAAAGTAGTGACTATCTTTAAAAACTATGTTTTTATTAAATTCAGAAACTTGCAAAATATCGGCTTTAGCCATATCTTCATTAACATCTAAAATACCGAGGCTTTCAAGAGTAAAAATATTATCTAGACCATGCTCTACTACACTGTCTTCAAAAATACTTGTCAATGGATTAAAGTATGAGGTGGAAGGACTTAAAACCTGATTAACAAGAGAGGAATGGGCAAGATTTTCGTGAGACGAAGGGCCTCCAATTTTATTAGAAGGCACATTCAGTTTATCAATTTGGTCAGGGTATAGGAAATTTTTAATATCACCAAATGGTACAATATGCTGACCCATCTTAAAACAAGCTCCATTCATACATCTCTCAAATGAAAAAGGTGGCAAATATTGTAACAAATCTATACCAATTAAAGCATGCAATTCTACAAAATCTTCACAACCATGCCTATCACTCAAAGAACTTACACTGTGCCCAAGTTTATTTATATTCTCTAAAGCCATTTTTAAACCAGGTATTTCGAACTTAATATCAAAGGACTCATCAATGAGCAAAGCAAAAGGAAACTGGTTTCTGCCAGGCAGATCAATAACAAAGGAGCTAAGAAAGAAAGTTTTTTCTTTCGATGAAACAAAACTATGTATGTCATAGCTAATACTATACAAAGTTTTCAAGTCTAATAGCTGCCCTGCAACTTTAGAACTAACATAACTTCGTTCCGATCCAGAGTCTAAAAGAGCTAACAAACGGCATTGTTTACCCCCTTGGTGCAAAGTGATTTCTATAAATGGGAGGAGATAGTTTTGTTCACCCTTATTAAAATTAATGCAAAGATAGGACATAGTTTGACTGCTAGAATTATTAGAATGCCCCTGTTTACATAAAGCAGAAATATGAGTAAAAAGTTTACAATACATGCAAGCGTAATCTAAAAAGCCCCCTTGATTACCCGGACATTCTTCTGTAGCATGCTTGGCACTCGAGCAAAACTTACAAATATGCAGCTGGTCACAGCGTTCTAGCCTAGATTCAATGTCTTTGTAAGATGGACATTTATTCATGCTATGACCTGCCATGCTGCAAAATTTACACGGGAAGGCTGAATTAGCTGCTTTGCTTCTAAAAGGAACATTAGATTTGGCAGACTTTTGGGTAGTCTTAAAGTTTTCAAGGGTACCTTTAGAACCATTGGGGGTGGAGTTCTTTTCATTATTACTATGGCCCTTGTTTTGACCACCACTAGCATGCTTATTATTGTTAAATTTATTATATTTAAAACTATTATTATTAGGGTTATTATAATAATTACTCTTGTGTCTGCCAAATTTACTATTCCTAAAGTTATTACTTTCATGCTTGGCTTGTGACCTCTGCATCAGCTCCAAGCGTTTCATTAAGGTAGACGAATTCTCAAACACGTCATTTATACTTGGGTAATTAGTTAAAGTTTTATCGATTAACAAATTTATAAACCTAGGAGGTAATTTATTAACTACGAGTGAACTAATCATTTTAAAACCTGCAGTATCAGGAGCAAGGAAATCTAACCCGTAGGACTTTAGGTCATAAGCTAAGGCCTTAACCTCATTAAGAAAAGATTTCACCTCAGCTAAATTATCTTCAGAAGGAGGAGAAATATCTAATAGCCTAACAATTATTTTTTCTACTATGAAGTCTTTATCAAGAAACTCCTTCTTTAAAATATCTAGAGCAATCGTGTAATTAGAGCCTTCAGGACTCAAATGTTTAATCATTTCATAGGCCACATCTCCCAGATTGCTTATCAAATGTATAAGTTTCTCCTCATTTGTGTAGACGGGATTTCCGTCTATTACAGCTTTAAACTTAGACAAAAAACGGGAGAATGCTAACTTATCAGCTTCATCACCCTCAAACTTCCCTATCTGAATTGGAGGCTCTTTTGCACTCCTAAAAAGGTTCAAACTAGAGACAGTTCTATCAGATACATTAGAATTAGGGCCTACAGTAGAGTTAGAAAAGGGTGTTTCAGAGTCTTCACTAGCAATAGAAGGAGTATTAGGCTTTGTTAAGTTGTCAGATAAAGTGGCAATCTGTTCTTCTAAATCTAATTTATAATCAAACATACTGTTACGCTCACTTACATAAAATTCATTAAGACTTTTAAATTTAAGTATATTTGACAAAATACTTTTATCTGTCTTCTCCAAAGACTTCAAATAACCCTTTAATTCAGATATTTTATCTTTAATAAAAGAGGGACTACCGCTAGTTCTTAATCTAGCTACAATTGCCTCCATCCTTCTTTTTAAATCGTCCCGTTCTACAATGTGAGGATTATTAAGTAACTGGCATTCTTCCATATCAGCCATAGTGATAATATAAAAACAATGACTAAGTGAATTTAATATTTCTCAAAAAAACAACTACGTTATAATTTCACTCAAAGTATAGGCAACGCATCCAAGTATCAAGGAAATTCAATAAGCTATATATATATATAAGATGAGTTATAATTAAATAGCATGAGCTAACAAAATTAATTAAGATAGACGTCCTCTTTTTAAATTCTTGGAAAGATGTTGGGAATTTACCATGAAGTAAATTCTCTGATATGCAATCACAGCAGTTGAGTGAACTGCTCTACCCAAATAAGAGGAGGTTCTAGCCTAACTAGTTAATTTACAACAAAAAACAATTATAACTCACCATTAAATTTTAATTTCAAATTAGCTTTTAAGTTTTGTTTCCAAGAATTTAAAACTTGGAGGGAAGCCTTTTGTTTGAGGCTTAATTTTAGTAAATTAAAGGTAGTTGATAGTACCTAGTTTTGCCTACATATATCATGCCATCCGTGGAGTACTCTGTTCAAACTTAAAGTAAGGTATAAGGATTTAGAGGCTAGAGAAGTGTTAGAATAAAACAGAAAAGATAGAATAGACCTAACTGCTAGTCCTGCTAATTCAGAATATAAAGGGTTAGGACCAGCTTGGAAAAAGAGACCTTAACATAAGTTTCTCTGAACAATTCCTCATCTTTAATAAGGCAAAAAATACTTAGGCCTAACTAGAACTAATGTTAAATAATATAAAATGAATACTTAGTTTAAAATAGCGTGATGCTACAAGGGATCGGAGCTATACCAACTCACGAGTTATTCAATTGACTCTCAATTTTCAAGTGCCTCGTTTTTAAGTTTCCAAACAAACTTTTGCTGTTGCCAACAAATATATTTTTCAAGAAAGTCTAAAAAACACCAAAACAGTGAAATACAAGAATACTCTAAAATCTTGAAAGCATTTTAAAAAAGACCCAAGTTAAATTTAAAATAGTTAATAACAACATAGTAAGGTTTAATACAGGAATAAAATATTTCTAATAATATATATATATATATATATATATATATATATATATATATATATATATATATATACAGTATATATAACCTATATATATATATATATATATATATATATATATATGATAATAGGTATATATATATATAGTATATATATATCCATATAATATATAATATATGTTGTAAATGGAAATATTTACTTTAATAGTAAAAAGCTTAAGGTCTCACCTATGGTTACTCAATAAAAGTTTGTAAAACTTACGAATATATTTAAAATATTTATTGATGAGATTGAGGGCTTCCTGGGGACCTCACAGGTCCCCTCTTAGCCTGGGCTGCTTCAAGGAAGACTATAGCAAAAGTCATTAATGAAACTTACCACCTGGATTCCTGGCAATGCCGAGGTGCTGAGAACTATTAATGATCGAAATAACCTAGGAAATCCCTCCCCACCAGCAAAAACTAATATCTAGGGCGGCAAGACCCCCTCTGGATCCTAATTCCAACCTAATCCCCATGAAAGATCATAGCCTGCCCAACTGACCGGTACATTTGAGATAGCGGATTAGTGCCAGATGTACCCTAACTCTATATACTGGAGGCACGTTCACCTTCCCTAGCAAAACTGGAACAGTCAGAAGAGGAACCCCCACTCCCAGCATGGAGAGCCGAAGCTCCTCCCTTGCTATCAAGTAAGAGCCACACTGAAGAAGAAAGTGTTCCACACTCTCAAGAGCACTAGTTGCAAGATGGACAGAGGGGTGTGTCGGAAAGACCCAAACGAAAGAGGTGCCCATTGAGGCCAAGATGCCCAATTCGCAGTCTCGTTATGGCAGTCTCCAAGCGACGAGCACAGGGGAATGAAAACAGAACACCCTCTCCATATAGTTGTCCCAGGGGATGGGTGCCAAGGAAAGTACCAAGCTCCTCTCTCCAAACAGCCTTCACCTCCCGACCAATGCAGGGAATACCATTCTGCCAACTCCAAGGGAAAAGATTCAATGAATTGATGACGGTGGGCCAACTTAGCAGATGCATCGGCAGTTTCATTACCTGCAATACCAATGTGGGAAGGGACCCAGTGGAAATATAATGCCCAACCCTGGCTAGGAGACATGCCACTGATGATACTATGAATTTGATTACTTGATGATTTTTAGGGCTTCCTGGGGACCTCACAGGTCCCCCTTAGCCCTGGGCTGCTTCAGGAAACTATAGCAAAAGTCACTAATGAATACTTACTGCCTGGATCTCCTGGCATTGCGAGGTGCTGAGAACCTAGTATGATCTAAATAACCTAGGAAATCCCTCCCCACCAGCAAAACACTGATATCTAGGTCGGCAAGACCCCCTCTGGATCCTAATTCC
Organism: Trachelipus rathkii; assembly: GCA_015478945.1. NCBI lineage: Eukaryota > Metazoa > Arthropoda > Malacostraca > Isopoda > Trachelipodidae > Trachelipus > Trachelipus rathkii. The sequence continues at coordinate 13,063 of JABUQX010076309.1, forward strand.
AACCTAATCCCCATGAAAGATCATAGCCTGCCCAACTGACCGGTACATTTGAGATAGCGGATTAGTGCCAGATGTACCCTAACTCTATATACTGGAGGCACATTCACCTTCCCTAGCAAAACTGGAACAGTCAGAAGAGGAACCCCCACTCCCAGCAAGGAGAGCCGAAGCTCCTCCCTTGCTATCAAGTAAGAGCCACACTGAAGAAGAAAGTGTTCCACACTCTCAAGAGCACTGTTGCAAGATGGACAGAGGGGTGTGTCGGAAAGACCCAAACGAAAGAGGTGGCCATTGAGGCCAAGATGCCCAATTCGCAGTCTCGTTATGGCAGTCTCCAAGCGACGAGCACAGGGGAATGAAAACAGAACACCCTCTCCATATAGTTGTCCCAGGGGATGGGTGCCAAGGAAAGTACTGAGCTCCTCTCTCCAAAAAGCCTTCACCTCCCTACCAATGCAGGAATACCATTCAGCCAACTCCAAGGGAAAAGATTCAATGAATTGATGACGGTGGGCCAACTTAGCAGATGCATCGGCAGTTTCATTACCTGCAATACCAATGTGGGAAGGAACCCAGTGAAAATGTAGTGCCCAACCCTGGCTAGGAGACATGCCACTGATGATACTATGAATTTTAAACTGAATTAAAAATAAAAAACAATATCACTGAATTATGGGTCCCTCAGGCAAAGAATGCGAGTGCGGGAAATGCAACCATAACATAGGCCAGAGAACGGACAGCATAGAATGCGGCCAATGCAAAAGATGGTTCCACGCAACACCAAACTGTGCAAATATTAATAAAAACCAATATAAAATGTTGGCCGATATGGATAGCGTATCGTGGAACTGCCAAAGCTGCTTACAGAAACCAAAAGAGAATACCATCTCTGTGTTGGACTTCACAGAGTTGAAGATTATGGTAGCCTCATCTGTTGAACGAATGGAAAAAATGCAGAACACCATAGACCAACAACAACAACTTCTTCAGCAGCAACAAACCCAAATAAATGAATTAATGAGGGAAATGAAAAGAAGGGAAAATTCACTAGAAGACCGGAAGCATATAAGGGAACTTGTAAAGGAAGAACTTTTAGAAATTGAAGACAAGCGGAGAAGGAAAAATAACTTAGTAATTTATAATCTAGAAGAAGTGAATATTGAGCAGACAAACTTAGAGGAGGCTGAACAAAAGGACAAAACCTGTAGCTCTGAAATCTTTAAAGAAGTGGGAGTAACAGAGTTCGAGATAGTAAGGGTAAAAAGGCTGGGAAACCGTAACTCCAGACCACGACCCATACTTATAGAAATGAAAACTGCTGATCAAAAATGGGATGTCCTTAAAAGAGCAAAAAATATAAGATATAGTACACGCTTCAAGAATATATATATAAACCCGGACCAAACTAAAAAAGAAAGAGAGGAAGCAAAGCAGCTGAGGAATGAAATACATGAAAGAAAACAAAATGGAGAACAAGGACTATACATTAAACAGGGAAAAATATGCAAGAATGGAAATTTTTAATAAGGAAAGGCAATGATACCGGACAAACAGATATGGCAATGTACAACAGGCTAACGTTAAATATGATTAATATACAAGGATTAACAAAAACAAAATTAACTGAGATTGAGTTGTTAATAAATACAGAAAATGATATAGTACTTTTAGTAGAAACACATCTCACAGAGGACAGATTCATACTTAGAGATGACCTTGACAAAATTTTTAGTAATAGAAAGGAAGAGGATAAAAAAGGGGGAGGGTTAATGGTTATACATAAGAGAAATAAGCATATAGAAGTAGAAAAACTTGATGGAAAGCATAATGATATCCTTTACTTCAAGGTTAAAGTGCATGATACAGAATATATATTTGTATTAGTATATTTTGCAACAGGAAGCAAACCAGAAGACGTAAGAAGAAATATCAAAATAAGAAAAGAGTGCGAAAGACTGATAACATATGAGAGTAAAAATAATTTCATGATCCTCGGGGATTTCAATGGGCACTTACCATGGTTGGGAAGACAACAACTTGATAAACAGGGGGAAATGGTTTCAGAGTGGATAGATAAGTTTGAGTTGAAACTCTTAAATACAACTGAAGAGTGTGAAGGGCTCTACACATGGCAGAGGAGTGACATGAGAAGTGTCATAGATTTTGCTCTGGCTAATAATGATATGAATAAACATTTTTATTCAATGAAAATAGATGAAAACCAAGAAGTATTTGATCTATCAGACCATAATCTAATACAAATATATCTAAGAAACAAAGTAAGAAGGCCTAACTATAAAAAAGGGAGATGGTGCAATATCAAATATTATAGTACAGAACCAGATCTGATGACAAAATATGTACAACACCTAGAAAATAAAATGCAAAATGAAGGAGTGGATACATTGGAAGAGATGAACAAAATCATTAAACAGGCAGCCGATGATACCTTATTAAAAACATATAGAAAGAAAGAGGAAAAAAACGGAAAAAAGATAGAAAGACCTTGGATGACAGAAGAAATAAGAAAGGCGATAAAAAAAAGAAGAGAAATTAATAGGAAAAGAAGAAATGAAGCAGAAGTGCATGCCAAAAATATGCTCTGGGAGCAGTATAAAGAACAAAAAACAAAAGTGCACAAACTTATAACACAAGAAATAACAACATATGAGAAAAAACTAACAGATGAAATAAAATCTGATAAAAACAACAAATTATGGGAGAATATAAAGAAACTTAAGGGAGTAGATAGAACCATGAAGGAGACTAAACTTCATTATGAAAATGGTAAACTAATACCAAAGGAGGAAATAGGAAAAGAATTAACTGGATTTTGGGAAACCATATACTGCAAACATGAAAACCGAATTACTGAAGAATGGGACGATAACTCGAAAGAGGAATATAAAAGACTTAACGAACAAAGATACCAACGGATACAAAGTGGAGTACACCAATTTCCGGTACAATTGAGAGAACATATGGACATGGCAATAACAGTAAAAAACTCCATAACACCCATGAACAAACCAGTCATAACCACTGATAAAGTCAGAAGGTGCTTACAAAAGCTAAAAGGGAAGAAGGCACCAGGGCCAGATGGTCTTAAGCCAGAACTATATAAGGTATTAATCAGAAGTGAACAATGTATACAGGTTCTCACAAATTGTTTCAACAAAGAACTAACAAAGGAACATAAACCGACATCATGGAAATCATCTATAACAAGTATGATAGAAAAAAAGAGGAATCCAACTGTAAAAGATTTAAGGCCTATCGCATTAACTGATACATCCTACAAACAATTCATGACATTAATTAAAAATGAAATTGAAGAACACATTAAAATATGTGATGAAATAAAGGAAAATCAATCAGGGTTTACAGAAGGTGCAAGAATTGAGGATAATCTTTTTCTTTTGCAATACTGCGTGGAAGAATCATACAGAAGACACCTACCATTAATTGTAGTCTCTATAGATTTCAAAAAAGCTTTTGACTCAGTAAGTAGGGAATCACTGATAAGAGTTCTAAAAGAGTACAAGGTTCACCATGAAATAATAAGCGCCATTGCACAAGTATATACAGACGACAAAACCTACATTAAGTTGGGAAATGAAATAGAAAATGTAGAGATAGAAGTTACTAGCGGAATAAAGCAAGGGTGTACAGGATCTACTACATTATTCAAACTTGTTACTTACAAAATAATTAAGGAATTGGAGAAAGAAAAGGGATTCAACAATGGTTCCATAAAAATAAACAGTCTATTCTTTGCTGATGATGGCCTGATCTTAGCAGAAAATGTAAACGATGCAGCTGCAAATATTAGGACATTACTACAGATAAGTGGGGAATGTGGTCTAGAAATAAACAAAGAGAAAAGCAATGTACTGATTTTTAACATGGAACAACCACCAACGGAGATTGAAGGTATCAAAGTGGTGGACAAAATAAAATACCTAGGCTTATATATAAACAATGAAAAAAACATGTTTAAAACTCAGAAGCTGCATCTCATAAATAAGGCCCACACCTTGGCTAGCCAAACAGGTTCAGTCATTGAGAAGAGCTGCAACAAACTGCTTATAGGGAAAACGTACTGGAAAAATGTGGCACTCCCAGCTATTTTATATGGATCCAATGTAATGTGCTTCACAAAACAAGAATTAGATAAGTTACAAACAATTGAAAACACAGTATACAGGAAGATACTAGGAGGGACTAGGTACACCCCCACTGCAGTTCTGAGGGGAGAGATTGGAGCATCATCAATGCAGGCAAGAATGATAACTAACAAATTAAAATATATGAAATCAATATCAGAAGGAAAAAAAGAAGTCTTAAAGCACATACTTGGAAAAATGAAAGAAGATGGAAAAAATGGTGGAAGACTGCACTTGGATACATGGACAAAGTTATGATAGACATAGTAGCAATAGAAAGGCTTGACAAGAAAGAGATTGCTGAAAAAGTAAAAGCTTGGGACCTACATCAATGGAAAGAAGAAATAGGAAGCAAAGAAAGTCAACAAATGTACCGAAGATGGAAAATTGGAATTGAAGAAAGCCCAGATTACGATAACTCCTTCTACTCAGTGATACTTTTCAGGGCCAGATCCAATACCTTAAACTTAAAATGGAGAAACAGGTTCTCAAATTATGAAATTAACTGTGACATATGTGGAGTTGAAGAAGACCTGATACACTTCATTTGTATCTGCCCAGAATATGAAGATCTTAGAATTAACTCCATTGAACTTCAAAGACCACATGCAGAAGACCTAAATGAGGTTGCTGGGAGATGGCTATTTGAATCTCACAACATGGAGGAAGTTAAATACATTTTAGGGAAGATGTGGGGAAGAAGAGAAAAAAGGATGTCTTCAACAAATGATATAAAAATGGTGATGATTAATAATAGAAATAATAATAGTAAAATTGCAAGTAATAAAATAATAATAATAATAATAAAATCAAAAAGAAAATAATAATAATAATAATAATAATAATAAATAATAATAATAATAATAATAATAATAATAATAAAATAATAATATGCATAATAATAATAATAATATAATAATAATAATAATAATAATATAATGAATGAATAATAATAATAATAATACTATTAAGTGTAAGAATAAAAAAGTCATAATGGATAAACTGAACAATAATAAATTAACTAATACATACTTATTCATAGGAAAATAAGAATTAGTGGTGGTAGTGATAGAGCCACTGGTAATATTGAGAAAGGTGCTATTATTTATAAGGCAAATAAATATTAAGTGCAAAAGTGCAGTGCAGTGAAATTATCATAATGAAATATATAGTCTTGGCTATTTTGATATCTAACAATTGTATTAATGATACATATATTTTGTTTTTTAATATTATTGTCTTTATATTTAAGGTCCTTTGATACCTCAAATAAATGATATGACTGTGAATTAGAATAACCATTTATTTTTATTATTTTTATAATTTTTATAATTTTTTATAGAATTTAACAGGAATCTTAGGAAAGTGCATGTAATCCTTTTAATCTCATTAATTGTAAGTTTGTATAATCTTTATATAATTTAATAGAAATTTCAGAGATATATATTTTGACAGTTAAAATAGATATATTAAATGAACACTCCTAGTCACATAGGGCCAGTTTACAAATGTATTATTTTATAAAGTTTTATTTTATTTTATAATGATGTATCCGTATTTTATTTTATTTTATTTTTGTTTTATTTCATTTTCTTTTCTTTTATTTTCTCGTTTTAAATATTTACTAAGTCTTCACAAATATGTTTATATCTATTATATTTGGGTATAGCTGTATTTAGTATTTTTGAGTATTTTTTACATATTTTATTTTTTATTTAAATTTTATTTTATTTTTCTTTTCTTAAATTTCATTTTATCTTATTTTATTTTATTTTATTTTATTTTGTTTTATTTTTGTGTTTCATATGTAAGTTATTGGTTTTATTTTATAATGACTTATCCATATTTTGTTTTATTTTATTTTACTTTAGCTTATTTCATTTTCTTTTATTTTCATTTATTTATTTTCTTGTTTTATATATTTAATATGTATTCATAAATATGTTTGAACTTTATTATATGTATGTATATATTTATTTTACTTTATTTTACCTTATTTTATTTTGTCTTATTTTTGTTTCATATGTATATTATTTTTATACTATATATTCATTTACTTTTATTATAATCATTTACTTTTATTTTAATCTCTTATAATAATTTTATGATTTAAATACAAAGATTTTTTTACATAAAAAATATTTGTTAAGTGGTGCCGATGTTAAGGCTTTACCTGCAATACCAATGTGGGAAGGAACCCAGTGAAAATGTAGTGCCCAACCCTGGCTAGGAGACATGCCACTGATGATACTATGAATTTTAAACTGAATTCTCCTATATTTGGTAGGCTGGAGATTAGCAATGATATGAAGGGCCGCACTAGAGTCAGAAAAGAGTATAATTGATTGAGGAGAGAGATGTGCCACCCCTAACTGAAGCCCTGTAAATAAATAACTGTAATAAAGCTAATAAGATGCTGGGCATAATAAATCGCAATGTTGTTTACAAGAGCAAGGAAGTAATAAGTAAACTGTATAATAGCTATGTTAGGCCAGTAATAGAGTATTGTGCACAAGTTTGGGCCCCTTATTAAAGAAAGACTTAGATATGCTAGAGAGAGTACAACATAGAGCAACGAGGATGATTTCTGGGTTTGAGGGTAAGAGCTATGGGGATAGGCTGAAGGAGTTAGGATTGTTTTCTGTAGAAAGACGATTTCTCAGAGGGGACCATGATAAAGTCTACAAAATATTTACATCTATTGATAATACAGAGACCAATAAATTTTTCATAGTAGAACATGGACAGGTGACCAGGGGGCATAATAAGAAAATTAAGAAAAAAGCATGCCATCTTGATATAAGAAAGCATGCATTCAGTAATAGGGTTGTTAAATTTTGGAATGGTCTGCCAGAGGAGGTTGTTGAGTGTGACTCGATTGCAACATTTAAGAAAGGGTTGGATACGTTTATGGATGGGTTGGGTATCATATAATATATTTACGATGCCAAATTGGCGGGTTTTTGGTGAGCAGAGGTAGGCATATTCGATGGCCGGCGCGCTATTTGGATTAACGTATCGTGCCTTTAGCACTGCAGGGGAGTACCTGTGGTGACGAAGTCAGGTTAAGTCCAAATACCGTGCAAATATTAAATTGTAAAACGTAATATGTGACCGTACTCTCATTTTCGCAAATTCGAAATTAAAATACTACTACCAAACTTCGATACTACTGACATGCCTCTAGCATTTTTATTCTAGCGCCATTTTCTTTCTTTACGATAACGCTGTTCATGACGCTCTACATTATTTTCACTTAACCATCGTAATTAGGCTTATTAAAGCCAAGTTTATTGACTTTTATAACGTGGTAAGTGCCATTGGTGTGAAATACGAAATTATTTTAATTATGTAAATATTATCGTTATTGATTAAGCCTACTAGGAAGGCCCATGAGTGAAGTGAATATATCGTGCCAATTTTTATTTATATATTTTACCATCTATATTAGCTAGTTTATTTTCACGGTAGCTAGCCTTGGATCAGGCATAAACCAAGGCCTATTTCTCTCTCAGGGGCTTCCTAGTAACAAATCTATGCCCAAATTTCCTTTTGTATATAGCACTTGTAAATTTAAGTAGGCCAATGTAGGCCCTAATTGTTTTTGTTAAAGTAACTTTTATTTATTTATTTATTTATTTTTATCATTATTTATATATCATTATATTCTGTATTAGCATATTATTTATTATTTTTTATTATTACCCAGGATACTGGGGTTTCAGGCACAGCTTTGCCTTCACTTTCATGCTGTAAATACATACTCCAACTTGCTCTATTATTTATGAAACCTGGTTGTTAACCTTCTGCAAGAAGTTTCTGAAAGCAACTACCATCAGAACTTCAGTGGTGAATTCCCGGAGTGAGCAAGAGCCTACCTGTAGAAGTAGGCCCCAACACCCCAGCCTTCCCAGAATCTCAAGCTTTTCGTGTCTGTTGGAACCTCGGCGTCCACAGCTAACCCTCTGTTCTACTGTTAAAGGACAGAGCTTTAAAATTTATTATTATTATTATTATTATTATTATTATTATTATTATTATTATTATTATTATTATTATTATTATTATTATTATTATTATTATTATTATTATTATTATTATTATTTTATTTAAACTATTTTTACTCTCAAATTTTTTCTTTATTTTATATTGTTTGTTTTGATATTTTATTTTTATTTTTGTTACTCTTATCACTATTTGCAGTTTTTTCACACCGGAAACAGATTAGTTCAGGCCGAAAGCAGAATTATTTTCAAGCAGGAAACAGAATACTTTTCAAACCGGAAACAGATTAGTTCATGCCGAAAACAGAATAGTTTTCAAACCGGAAATAGAATAGTTTTCAAACCGGAAACAGAATAGTTTTCAATAGTTATTATTACATAGATAGTTATTATTACATTTTTGCACTGCCATCTTTTACATTATTATTTTTTTTTACTTTTTTGTATTTGTGCTGTGGCTTTGCTTTCTTCCTTCATTCTTCCCTCTCCTAATTCTTACCTTCTCCTCTCTTCACAATTTCTTTTCTCTTGCTTCATTCTCCTGCACTCGTCATGGTTGAGACGGATTCCACTCCTTCCCCTACTCACACGCATGTTCGTCTTCCTCCCTTCTATTCACACCACCCTGAGCTATGGTTCTCTATCGTTGACGGTATTTTGCGCACCGTCGGCGATGAACAGACAAGATACGGTATTGTCTTGTCTTTCTTGCCCGAAGAAGTCTCGCTCCGTATCAGAGACTCCATTCCTACCTTATCTTCTTCTGACACTCCCTACACTGCTCTTCGAGATCTTTTGGTCTCTCGTATGGCTCCTACTCAGGAAGCAAAGTATGAGGAGTTGCTACGTGGCACCTCGCTGGGAGATCAGAAGCCTTCTGATCTCCTGGTTCAAATGCTGTCCTTGTTAAGTGGTCCTCCCACTCCCCAGGAATCAGGTTTCATCCGCACACTTTTTGTGCAGAAACTGCCTCATGACGTACAATATTTTCTGGCATCTATGGACCCGAAGCTTTCTCTTCAGGAGGTAGCAGAGAGGGCAGATGGTCTCCTGCGCCGTTTCAACTCCAATGCCCCCGCTATTTCTGCTATTTCTGCCCCTGTGACTGTCTCCTCTTCTCCTGCAGCTCAGGCATTTCCTCTTCCTTCTACCTCTTTGCCTCCCCTGTCTTCTTCGCCTTCTTCTCCTTATACTTTTTCTTCCCCCACCCCTGCGGTTTCTTCGGTTCCCTCTTCCGCTGCTGCTGCTTCTTCTTCTTACCCGGTGTACCAGCCCCATCCCTCGTACCCCTGGTCCATCTCCAGCGCCTCTCAAGACCCCTGTTCATCCCGAGTACCCCTGGTCCATCTCCAGCGCCTCTCACGACCCCTGTTCCTCCCGTTTTTCGGGTATAGAGACCCGTCTTTCGACTTTGGAACATGGCATGGCAGACATCAAGGCGGAGCTGATGTCCATCTCCGCGATGCTACGGTCTCAAAGGGACTCTCGTTCCCGCAACCGCTCCTCTTCGGGTCGTCGTTTCTCTGACCGCTCTCCCACCCCAGGCCCTCAGCAATATCCAAATGGGTATTGTTTTTATCACCACCGGTTTGGCCTGAAAGCGAAAAGGTGCAACCAACCCTGCACTTTTTCGGGAAACCCTCTAGCCAGCGGTTCATAAAGGCGGTGGATCCAGCTGGCCACCCCTCTGTTTGTTCTTCCTCTCCGCCTTCTTCGTCTCAGGATGTCCTGCGCCTTTTCGACAGGTCCACAAACCTCTTCTATCTTATCGATACCGGAGCCTCGTATTCTTTGCTACCTCGAGATGCTACCCAGAAGTCCGCTGTTCCTCTTCCTGACCGGGCTCTTTACGCTGCAAATGGTAGTACCATCCCTGTCTATGGTGAGCGTTTGTGCACCTTAGACCTCTCTCTTCGCCGTCAATTCCCCTGGGTATTTGTGGTTGCTGACGTGACCCAACCCATTTTGGGAGCTGATTTTCTGTCACATTTCGACCTTATGGTCGATCTAAGAAACAGGAGATTGGTTGACGGTTGTACGTCTCTGTCTTCTGCAGGTACCGTAGTTTCTTCTGCTCTTAAAGGCATCTCTGCTGTTGCTCCTTCTTCTGGTACCTCCCCCTTCTTCACCATCCTGCAGAAGGATTTTCCGGCGCTGTTGAACCCCTGTTCTTCTTCTTCTCCTGTTCAACATTCTGTGCGCCATCATATAGAGACTACGGGCTCTCCCACCTTCGCTCGTGCTCGGCGTCTGCCTCCTGACAAGCTCAAGGCAGCCAAGGCGGAGTTCGAGCACATGCTCGAACTTGGTATCGTCCGCCCTTCCAAAAGTTCATGGTCCTCCCCCTCCACATGGTGCCTAAAGGTGCTTCTGATTGGAGGCCTGTGGGAGATTTTAGGGCTCTGAACGCTTGTACGTTACCAGATCGCTACCCGGTCCCGCACATCCAGTCTTTCACCTCGAATCTGGCCGGTAAGACCATCTTTTCACATTTGGATCTTATCAGGGCGTACCACCAGATCCCAGTCGCAGTAGAGGACATACCGAAGACGGCCATCATCACTCCTTTTGGCCTCTTTGAGTACACACGCATGCCTTTCGGTTTGAGGGGTGCAGCTCAGACTTTTCAACGCTTCATCGATGACGTTCTTAGAGGTCTCCCCTTCGCCTTTGCTTATCTGGATGACCTCCTCATAGCTTCCTCTTCTCCTGCCGAGCATGAGCAACATCTACGTGCAGTTTTTGCCAGGTTGGACGAATGTGGCATGCGTCTCAACCCGGCAAAGTGTGTTTTTGGTGTCCCTTCTCTTACCTTTCTAGGACACACTGTTTCAGCGGATGGCATTTGTCCTCTTGCAGAGCGCGTGGAGGCCATTCGCACCTTCCCTAGGCCTGTCTCTCAGAAGCAGCTTCGTCAGTACCTCGGCATGCTTAACTTCTATCATCGTTTTCTCAAATCGGGCGCTGATATTCTTCGACCCCTCACAGCTCTCATCCGCCCCAAGCACCGAGGCAGTTCTACAAAAGTGGACTGGTCTGATGAAGCTACGGCTGCTTTTGAAGCTTCCAAAGAAGCACTCGCTTCTGCCACACTCTTAGTCCACCCTCAGGACTCAGCTCCGACCAGAGTTCAGGTAGATGCCTCCGATTTTGCTGTCGGAGGTGTCCTCCAGCAGCACCTGAACGGAGTGTGGTCTCCTCTCGCCTTTTTCTCTCGCAAGTTGCAACCTCCTGAGACTCGCTACAGTGCTTTTGGGAGGGAGTTACTTGCGATGTATCTCGCCGTCCGTCATTTCCGCTACTTTCTGGAGGGTCGTGAGTTCCACATACTCACTGATCACAAACCACTTACCTTCGCTATGGTCTCCAGAAACGAACGGCATTCTCCTCGAGAAGCTCGTCACCTTGAGTATGTCTCACAGTTCACTACTGATGTCAGACATATTTCAGGTGTCGACAACTTCACTGCTGACGCTCTCTCCCGCATTGAAATCGACGCGATTTCAGCCTTACCCAACATCGACTACAACGCTATGGCAACGTGCCAGACTACCGAAGATCCTGCACTTCCACAAGACTCTTCTCTCAAGCTGGAGTGGCTCCAACTCCCTGGGATAGAGAAGAAACTTCTGTGCGATGTCTCTCAGGGATCTCCTCGTCCTTTCGTACCTGCATCGTTCCGTAAGGCTGTCTTCCTCAATCTTCACTCGCTTTCCCACCCTGGCATTGAGGCTTCACGCAAACTGGTTGCTGCCCGATTTGTGTGGCCTGATCTGAATGCCGACGTAGCAACTTGGTGTCGCACTTGTCTTCCCTGCCAGCGTTCTAAGGTCCACCGTCACACCAAGTCCCCGCTAGGCACTTTCCTACCCCCTGGTGCTCGATTTGAACGTGTCCACATCGACATCGTTGGACCTCTGCCTCCCTCCCGCGGTAAGAAATACATTCTTACGTGCATAGATCGGTTCACACGATGGACCGAGGCTATCCCTCTCTCTGTCGCCAACGCGGAATCCATAGCTAAAGCTTTCTTGGCTCATTGGATTTCGCGCTTTGGTGTGCCGCTTTCTGTCACAACGGACCAAGGTAGACCTTTTGAATCCTTCTTATGGAGAGATTTGATGAATCTTCTTGGTTCAGAGAAGATTCACACGACTTCTTTCAATCCAAAAGCGAACGGCATTGTTGAACGTTTCCACCGTCAGCTAAAGGCTTCTCTTCTAGCTCAGCCCAATCCGGAAAATTGGACTGACGCTCTCCCTTTCGTAATGCTTGGCATTCGTTCGGCTGTTAAAGAGGATCTGCACTGTTCGGCTGCTGATTTAGTGTATGGTTCTCCTCTTCGTCTTCCAGGTGACTTCTTTTCACAGTCTTCTCCTCCTTCTACAGCCGACCCGCTTGCTTATCTTACCCGCTTGAGGCGCTGTGCTTCGTCGTGGAGACCAACTCCTTCTCGTCCACACAAGGTGCATTCCTATATCCCTAAGGACCTTTCTTCTTGCACTCATGTCTTTGTTCGACATGACTCCCACCGCACCGCTCTCCAACCTAAGTACGATGGACCTTTTCCAGTGATACTTAGGAAGGAGAAATTCTTCACGATACAGCGTCCCACACGTACAGAAGTCGTTTCAATCGACCGCCTTAAGCCTGCTTTCTTCGAGGCGAATCCTCTTCCTGTTCTCGACCCTGACGCTTTACCTTTTGTTTCAATTTCTCCTCCTTCAACTCGTTCTTTTAACGTTCCTATCTCTCCTCCTGCATCTCTTCCTCCTCCTTCTCCTCCTCCTCCTCCTCCTCTCCTCCTAATCCTCTCCTTTTATCCTCCAATTTCTCCTCAGCCAACAGCACCAATACGACCGGCTCAGACTCCACCCGCACGGTCATCGTCATCCTTGCCTCCCTCCACTCCGGCTCAGGATTCTTCACCTCCAGTTCCACCTCGGGCTACTCTTACGACACATGCAGATGTTCCGACTCGCCCGATCACCCGCTCGCAATCTGGAAATCCTGTCCAGACTCCATCCGAAGCTCCTACTAGACAATCGAGCAGAGGTAGGCATATTCGATGGCCGGCGCGCTATTTGGATTAACGTATCGTGCCTTTAGCACTGCAGGGGAGTACCTGTGGTGACGAAGTCAGGTTAAGTCCAAATACCGTGCAAATATTAAATTGTAAAACGTAATATGTGACCGTACTCTCATTTTCGCAAATTCGAAATTAAAATACTACTACCAAACTTCGATACTACTGACATGCCTCTAGCATTTTTATTCTAGCGCCATTTTCTTTCTTTACGATAACGCTGTTCATGACGCTCTACATTATTTTCACTTAACCATCGTAATTAGGCTTATTAAAGCCAAGTTTATTGACTTTTATAACGTGGTAAGTGCCATTGGTGTGAAATACGAAATTATTTTAATTATGTAAATATTATCGTTATTAATTAAGCCTACTAGGAAGGCCCATGAGTGCAGTGAATATATCGTGCCAATTTTTATTTATATATTTTACCATCTATATTAGCTAGTTTATTTTCACGGTAGCTAGCCTTGGATCAGGCATAAAACCAAGGCCTATTTCTCTCTCAGGGGCTTCCTAGTAACAAATCTATGCCCAAATTTCCTTTTGTATATAGCACTTGTAAATTTAAGTAGGCCAATGTAGGCCCTAATTGTTTTTGTTAAAGTAACTTTTATTTATTTATTTATTTATTTTTATCATTATTTATATATCATTATATTCTGTATTAGCATATTATTTATTATTTTTTATTATTACCCAGGATACTGGGGTTTCAGGCACAGCTTTGCCTTCACTTTCATGCTGTAAATATATACTCCAACTTGCTCTTGTTTATGAAACCTGGTTGTTAACCTTCTGCAAGAAGTTTCTGAAAGCAACTACCATCAGAACTTCAGTGGTGAATTCCCGGAGTGAGCAAGAGCCTACCTGTTGAAGTAGGCCCCAACACCCCAGCCTTCCCAGAATCTCAAGCTTTTCGTGTCTGTTGGAACCTCGGCGTCCACAGCTAACCCTCTGTTCTACTGTTAAAGAGCAGAGCGTTTAAAAATTTTATTATTATTATATTTTATTATTATTATTGATATATTATTATTATTATCTATTATTATTATTTTA
>JABUQX010076310.1:0-35401 GCA_015478945.1 Trachelipus rathkii
GCTTCGTCCCGGTGATAGCACCTGTTAGAATATAAGCAATAGGCATATGATATATTAGTTAACTGTGGCTCGCATGCAGAAACATAAAAGGGAATAAAGACTGGATAGTATAGGCTACCCTAGGGGATAATTATGGAGGTCCCTCCGAATAGGGTGTTCAGAAGGGTCTTGGGGACGACGATGTTGTTCTGGAACTTTGGAGATCTAAAAGAGAAGACAGAAAGAAATAAAGCCATCAAATGGAAGCGACAACACCATATCTATAAAGAAAAGAAAGCTTTATCAATCCCACATGAAAATGATTAAATCATTATTTCTTATTTCTTCAAGCAATGTGGTATCCGTTTTGTCGGCAAAGGGAGATACGTCAATGTCAAAATACTTTACGACTGCTGGAACATGAACTAACCTACGGTTATTCTATCAAAAGTTCCTAAGAGAAAGTTAGCGTCAATTAGAAGTTATGGGGAAAAGAGACTGAATTAGGATTATAAGTGCATATAAATATAAATAAAAAGAAAAATACACCAAAATATTTAGAGGTGTATCCGCTTTCAATTATATTGGGTGGAGTTGGAGCACTGCGACAGCAACCCCAAACATCCCCCTCGCAAGCTAAATTTACGCTCCCCACTTCTCAATTTCCTTAGTAATCGATAAACTGTTTGTAGCTGAAAGATCTGTAGTTGAGTGGTAGTAGGCGGCGAAGAGATTGGAATTGAATGACCGTATTGACTGAGACTGAAAGAATTGTTTACATCCTTATCATACACAAGCTGAAAACCAAAATCAAGAAAAACTGAAGAACCGATATCCAAAATATATTGAAAAGCAATATATATATAATAATATATATATATATATAATATAATAGTATATATTAATATATTAGTATATATATATATATATATAATTATAACTTATACTATATTATAATATATATATATATATATATATAAATATATATAATATATTATATATATAGTTATATATATATATATATATATATATATATATAATATATATATATACTTATATATATACTGCTATAATTATATATATATATTATATGATAACTTATAAATATACTATTTATATTTATATACAAACTAAACTAAAGCAAAAAAACTGTTGTCTGTTTACTGAGGAAAACGCAGGCATATATGGCTGAAGCGGAAGCGTCCTCTTCCGTCTATAAAGGTTCTTTGCAGGTTATGGCAAGAATTGAAGATCGTCGCAAGACTAGAGTAGAGAACCATACCATTACCTTTTTCCAACAAAATCCGCATTTCCAACCGGAATTGGTCATCTTGTTGTTGGTCAGATACACCCAACTGAGAATGGTATGGTAACTGTGTAGACGACTGAACAGACGGATAGTCGGACTGATCACTCAAGGTTGATGGGTACTCCAACCGAGGAATCGAATAAGCTGTAGAGGAGTGCAACTGGGGTGGAGGTACAAAAGCTGAAGGAGGCAATCCGGTAAAAGGAGCAGCACCCAACTGTCTCTCGATGTTGGTCCACGTTCGAGAAGTTGACGGCCGAGGTGGTTCGATAGCCGATTGTATAATTTGCTCCCTTTCTTCACTTCTTGTTAATGTAGAAGGTCGAAGGCTGGTTCGTGAGCGAACGTCACGGGGATCAGAAGGCGACGAGAAAGTGCGTGAGAAGTGAAGAAGCTCTTGTATTTCCGCAGAAATTGTTCTAGGAACAAGCGGTTAGCATGTAACCCATCTGAAAGCATCGGAGTTTGAAGGTACAACTGCTTCTTTTTGATGTATCTGATATGAGGGTTGTTCTTATACTCCGGGCTGTGTCGTTTTGTTCCGTAGTAATAGTTAAAAACCTCACTACCGCGAAGAGTGGTTTTATCTGTCCACTTATATCTGAAATATGCCAAATCTTCAAAACGGATAAGAGAACGGATGAAGTGTTCTCTCATCAACTGAGGGGACATGGTGTCGTCGTCCTTGAGATGATCTGCAAAAGCTAGACCACATGCTTCGTGATCCGTTTCTGGTTAAAGACATACATGTCTTTAACTGGGGGAATTAGGAGATAAACTTTGACCCTCGGATTCTTCTTTTTGACATATTTGGTGATCTTATCCATAACACTGGGTACACCCTCGACTGTGAAGTTTACTGTTGGCTCGAATACTGTAGCTGTTTTATCTCCATTCGTAATGGATTTTTTCTGCCAAGCCAAGGGTGTAAGCGCCCATATAAGGATAAAGTCTACGTCGGAAGTCATGAGGGTTTCAACACGGGAAGGACAGTCGTGGATAGTCCGCCCCGAGCTATAATCCACCCTGACATGAATATTGAACTCTTCTCTGAGCAGTTTTCTCTCGTGGCGGAGCAGATTCAATTCGCTGGCGCCGACAGCTAAGAGAGTCTTCATACTGCAAGAGAAGAATACATCTGTTCTATTATTTGCATCCGTGTAGGGTGTTATACATAAAATAACGATTTTTCTTGTTCCGTTACTACAATTGAATTTAAATTTAATATTTACAAGTCGGCATTAATGTATTTTAATTAATTAATTAATTTCTGATTTATTAAATTTACAAATTTGAATTTTTGATCTTTTAATATAAAATATCTAATAAAATTAATCATTGTTTATCTTTACATTTCTAATTTATTTTTATACATATTTACAAATTTTCATAGGCACATTAAATAAGTGTCGGTGTATCACAATTTGAAAAAATGTTGAGTAGCAAAAAGAACGTACAAGTTGTTGGCTTATATCATGATTGTAGTTGCATACCACGAAGGCAAGCTTCAACTCTGTTAACTGCGTTGTAAATGAGAATATGAGACTTATAATTAACCTATCGGGGAATTTATTTACAATTTACAAATGTCAGTTATATATGCAATATTAAAATTAAAAAATAATAATAATAAATTACTACAGCCAACAAACATGTTCTGATAGAATTTATAGGCAAGTATTCAGTGAAGCTGAGATGAATGTAAAGATTCTACTGTGTAATGATTATGTCTGAAGCTAATTTAAATGAAAAGAGATGAGATGAGTGCATGTATCCGCATTATTCGCATCCGCTATCTATCCGCAAATCCACATCGCATCGCGATATCCGCATCGCTAATCCGCTTAATTTCCCCCTGCAACCGCCATATGCACCAACCTCTCCCGAATTCTCAGAAACCAGAAAAGAATGATTAACGGAAACGGGAATGATGATGAAAAGAGCGAAACACCACAAGAACAAGTGTTCAGTGAACATCGGCAGATCCTATTGAAGAAAGAAACGTTGAAATTCTGTAACAGATAAACGTTTATGAAAATTCTGAAAACTGTTAACTGTAAAGGTTCATAACAAACTACTCTTCTTTTACTGAGTAAGTATTTCAGAGGAGTTTTCCATTTACATTAGGCAAATAGGTACGGGTCCCATACGTCTGTGAGTAAACGGTTACGAGGGGTAGGCTTGAACCTGGTTAACTCTTCTCTCTATGTGACTACATTCAAGATCACTGTCATCATAGTTGCGAGATGAAGCATGGGTCACCGAGATACCTCCCGACTACATTTAACTGGAAGCTGCGTGTCGAGCTTAAGAGAAGTGATGTTAACTGATAGGCGATCTGAAGGAAAAGAATGGGGGACTAGAATGGAAACCTGGAAGTCATGTGTTGTTTCGATTAGCACTCCAAGTAAGATTCGTACTGAATTTGGAAACGGCGGAAAAAGTTGTGGAGGCGTATCTTGTTGAGTTTGGAGAAAAACTACTGAGAACTGTTGAAGGACCAAGGAGATTTGAACTTGGTCTATCCTTGAAGAACGAACTCAAGAAAGACGCTCCCTCTAATTCACTAGCTGAGTGAAAAGCAACTGTATTTGGATTTGTTATAGCCGGAAATTAGGGAAATATGAAAACTGAATGTACACATGTTAAGTGTGCTAATAGGTTGTAAAAGCCGATACTTTGAAGTTGTGAAGGTGAGGATATTCATGACATATAAAAATCATGGTAATTCCTAGACCGGTGCTTATACACACTGAGGACTGTGAATAAGAAATGAGGAAGTAGCAGAGAAGTATAGTGGTATCCTTTTTGTCGGCAAAGGAGATAACGTCAATAGTCAAAATATTTATCCGACTGCTGGAAATGATTAATCTACGGTTATATATCAAAAGCCTAGAGAAAGACGTTATTAGAAGTATGGGGGAAAGAACTGATTAGGATTATAAGTGCATATAAATATAAATAAAAAGAAAATAAACCAAAATATATTAGAGGTGTACCGCTTTCATATATATTAGGGTGGAGGTGGAGCCACTGCGACAGCAACCCCAATAGCGGTAGAATGTTATCAAACATTGAAGAATGCCTGTATAGAAGCAGGACTTTGTCAAAGTCTATTGGATCCTACAATATACTATAAGAATGAAAAGAATAATTTAGTAGGAATCATGGTCATTCATGTATATGATATATTTGTGCAAGAAGTGATTTGTTTGAAGAGAAAATAATAAATGACCTCATAACAAAATTCAAGATAGGACAATATGAAAAGGAAAATTTCAAATATTTAGGAGTCAACATAGAGCAAACAAATGATAATGTGAAAATAGATCAAATGAATATATCAAGGATTAGTTAATATTCCACAAAAATGGGGACCAATGACAAAATATTGGAAAAAACCTAAATGAAAGAGAATTGGAAGCTATATAGATCCTTGAATTGGTAGTCTGCAATTGGTATCAGCAGCCATACAGCCTGATATTTTCTTTGCTGTAAAGCAGATACAGTAGTATAACCCATAAGGCAACTATAAGGGACTTAAATGAACTGATACAAGTAATAGAATTATAAAAGGGAAAAACCACAATATAAATTGATATTTTTGTAAAAGTGAGAGAAGAGAAATGTCTGATGGTGTATTCTGATGCCTCATTTGGAAATGTAGATAACGGTACATACACAAATAAGGTTAATTCACATATTAATAATCAGTACAAAGATATAGAAAGAAATGCCCTATAACAGGTGGAAATCTAAGAAATGAGAAAAGTGTTTCTAGATAACTAATTTGCATGCAGAAGCTTAGGAACAATGGACCGCCATTGACGCAGCTCAATATAAAGAGAAATTGGTGGAAGAAAAATTAAAAAGAAGATCTCAATATAGAAGTAGGAACTGTGAATAATTATAGCTTTACAAAAGAAGGAATAGATGTTCAAAATAAAATCCCAGTTAAAGCAGAAGCCTTCGGAATTGAAATAGGCAGCTATTAAGCAGCAAATGATTTTGGTAGGTAAAAACCAAGATAAAACTAACAATAAAGTGGGTAGTCTGCCAAGAGGCAAATAGCTGATATAATGACCAAAGAAAAGGGCAGGAATATATTGCCCAATCTAGAAATAAGTGAGAATTATTTAAAATGACGGGAAGAAAAAGAATGCATTAGAGATTGAATTTATTTACCTATCTCAAGTAATGTATGTCTTTTTCCATTCCTTACAGAAGTAGTGCCAAACTTTATTTAAAGTTTACATGTATATTGATATTGTTAAGTAAATTAATTTTAAGATTTTAAGGCATTACCTATAGGTCATATAATTAAGGAAAAAGAAATAATAAAATAAGACATCAAGGAATTAAGATCATCAGTCAGAATAAGAAATAAGTAGAGGAAACATAAGAGAAAGAAAGAAAAAGAAAGAATAAAGAAAGAATAAAGAATTAGAGAATTATAATTGACATAGAATTTAATATTGAGTTACCTACAACTACAAGATATACTTCAAATTATAGACTGTGAGTATTGTTATTTAACAATTAAATTATACTATATATATAATATATATATATATATATATAATTATATATATATATATATATATATATATATATATTCATTAATATATATTTATATAATATATATATATATACTATATATATATAATATTATAATAATATACTACTACTATATATATATTATATATATATTATATATATATTCTATATACTTTATATATCACTAATATATATATAAAATATGAAGAGTGTAGGGTGAATTTTCTGTCTGTGACGAGCTTTCACTAATTAAAGGTATAGAGGGGCGGTAAGGCTGGGCTTTCTTTTCGACAATTGTCATTCTCTCCTACTGCTTTTCTTTTCGGGCGATGCCTTGACTTAGAGCTCCTACATCCCAATCTTGGAAATAAGGTTAGGTCCGAAGAAAGAAAGAAGAATATAAATACTATATATATAATATATATAATATATAATATATATATATATATATATATAATATATATTAAGTATATAATATATATATATAATATATATATATATATATATAGAATATAATATATATAATATATAATATATAATTATATATATATACTATATATATATATATATTATATAATATTATTATAATATTATATATATATTATATATATATATATTATATATATATATATATATATATATATTATATATATATATATATAATATATAGGGTTGCACGTTGGGACAATACGGATTGTCCCCAATGGTTTTTTTTCAGAAAAACCCACATTGAAAAAACTGAAAAAACCCAAATTTGGGTTTTTTCAAAAAAAATTAATAGAAAAATAAGAAAATGTTTTTATTAAAAGAGTTTAATTTGGAAATTGCATAAAATTATAGCAATTTTTCCTTTTAAAATTTTTATTCATTAAGAAAAAAAAAATTTAATTCCCTAGCAAATTATTTATTTTAGTGGTTTCTTTCATTTGGACTCATCTTAACATTTATTAAGAAATTTTGTAAAATTTTTACCAGCTTGCTGGCCTTTTGTACACCAAGCCTGTTTCTTAGCTTAAACCAGATATGGCCAAATGTTGAGAACACCCTCTCAATAGAGGCAGAACTTGGTGGACAGCTTAAAAGATCTGAGCAGAATTTACATAATCCTTTTGGCAAGAGATTGTTTTTTGATGTTCTTTTTTCCATAATTTTCCACCATTTTGAAGGACAAGATTTATACCTACCGTAAAACGGGGGAAAATGGGCTTCAAGGGGTAAAATGAGTCATTTTATGTAAATATTTAAATATATTTTAATAATGGAAACCATTAGGAGTTTCCAATTATGGTTTTTAGTTAAGTTTAATAATTAATATTAAATTATTTAGAGTTATTTAATTAAATAACTGACAATTATAAACTAAAAAATTTTCCCCCTTTTCAAGAAATTGAAATTGTAAATTTTAAAAAATTTTCTAAGAGTTGCAAGAATCTTGAATACTGAATGCTTTCAAAAAATCCATTAACACAATAAAGAACAGTTAAAGGTAAGAGTTTTTTTCATCTAAATGTTAGTTTGTAAATATTTAAGGGTTTTTCAGCTTATGGGTAAATGGTCGGCTCATGGGGGAAAATTGAGTCACTATATCTATAACTATAAATAAATTTTTGTTTAATAGTTTTTTAACGGTTTAAACCGTTTATTGTTTATTTTAATAATATTTCTCTTAATTTAATGTCTTTGATATACCGTAATTTGATAATCAATTGACAACATAGCCTATTTCCACTTTGCAGATGCCCAGAAAGTACCAGTACCAAAAGGTAGGTGTCAGGTGACTTATGTACACCCAAGAAGACATCTTACAGGCTATTATAGATGTTGAATCTTTCAAAAAATCCATTTAACAGTGTAAAGGTAAGAGTTTTCATCTAAATAATTTTACATTTATATGTTAGTTTGTAAAATATTTAAGGGTTTCACTTATGGGGTAAAATGGTTCTGCTCATGGGTGAAAATGAGTCACTATATCCATAACTATAAATAACCTTTTTTTTTATAGTTTTTTATCTATTACCTATATGGGTATTTTATGTCTTTGATATACCGTAATTTGATAATCAATTGACAACATAGCCTATTTCCACTTTGCAGATGCCCAGAAAGTACCAGTACCAAAAGAAGGTAGGTGTCAGGTGACTTATGTACACCCAAGAAGACATCTTACAGGCTATTATAGATGTTGAAGATGGTGCAGGTATCCGCGATACCACCAGAAGATACAATCTGCCATATGAAACCCTTTCAAGAAGGATAAGAGGTGAAGTTCA
Organism: Trachelipus rathkii; assembly: GCA_015478945.1. Lineage (NCBI taxonomy): Eukaryota > Metazoa > Arthropoda > Malacostraca > Isopoda > Trachelipodidae > Trachelipus > Trachelipus rathkii. The sequence goes on from JABUQX010076310.1 coordinate 8,116, forward strand.
AAACCCCGGAAGAAGTGGTTTAGGTACAGTCTTTCTGAGTTGTGAGGAGAGGTGTCTCACGGAACAGCTTAGCATGGAAAAAAAATAATTTTTTGTAAAATAATTTGTTCAATTAGTATAAAATAATAAAACTTCTTTTTTTTTTTTAATAATATTAAGTGTTTTAAAAGCAATATATAAAAAATTTATGAAAATAAAATTTTATACTTTTCTACAAATATCTATGTTTAAAAATGATAATAAAATATAAGTTAGACATGTTTTTCCCTACCCAAATTAATTTTACAACACCTTTAATACTTGTTTTAAATTTATATATTAATAAAAATACTAATGTACAATCATTAGAGAAATAATATTCAATGACCTATTATCCCCCAGCATAGTGACTCACTTTCCCCCATTTCAATTTTTGGCCACTTGCATTTTTCAAAAATTTACTAAAAATATTTAAGTTAAAATTTTTAATATTTTCGTCATGGTATAACATTAAGGAAGGTTTAAATTTGAGAAAAAACATTTACATATGGATGTAAATTGAAATTTCGATTTTTCATGACTTCAAAAAAAAAAAAAAAAGCCCAAATTTTGGCCCATTATCCCCCGTTTTACGGTATGTTTTAATAAAGTTTCATTGAACATAGAGGATAGGAAAAAATTGTTATCTTTAATAGCAAATGCTATGAAAGGTGCGAAATATTCATGGTTGTATAGCTTCAACCAGGATTCAGCTTTATCTTGCTGCTGACTGGATAATTCGGATCCTATAAAGCGAAAATGTGATTTTATATATATATATATATATATATATATATATATATATATATATATATATATATATATATATATATATATATATATATTATATTTAAATTTAAATTATATATATTATATATATATATATTATATATATATATATATATATGTATATATATATACTCCCCAGTATTTTTCCTAACCTAAATATATATAATAGACCACCATCATAATATTAATAACTCACCATGACTAACTTTCCTTCATGGAGGATTGTCGTGGATATTACTAAATTCCGAAGAACTTTGTTCACTAAATAAAACATATGTACACCAAAGTGTATATGTTTTGCAAGAACTCCGACTATGTCATCGTGACTTCCTTCAACCATCTGAATATAAATCGCCGTTAACTTCTATAGAAAGAGAGGTGACAATGATAGGGGAGGGGCAGGAATACTCATTCACAAATCTATCCCCTATTCCCCAGTCCTCTCCAAACCAAACTTCATGCAGTAGCGGCAAGAATTCACTTATCCATCGACCTTACTATATGTTTTCAATCTACTTGGCTCCAAGTAGTGAATTTACTAAGGGTCGACTTAACAGATCTTTTTAAACAGCTCCCTACTCAGGTTGTTATACTAGGTGACTTCAAACCTCCGCCACCCCTTATGGGGTGACTCTGGTCAACTTCATCTAAGTCAGATATTAATAATCTCCTAACACCCCCTTTTCCCTGGGAATGCCTTAACACAGGACCCCCTATAATGAACCTTTAGATACACACACTTCTCCTGGTGTCGATATTTTCTGTAGTGCCATTCTCTGGTGGATCGTTTTTCCTGGTCCCGCTTTGATTATTTATTCCGCAGCGATCATTACCCAATAGCAATTAAACGAGCTTGGCTCCAAGCCCAATGCAACCCAACTCCAGCTTGGCGGTTAGATCGAGCGGAGTGGGCGCTCCTTTTTATCAGCGACAGCTATCCCTCTTTCCCTTTCAATAAACGATTTCCGACTGTTGATGATGCCTTTCGCCTCTTCCAGAAAGTAGTCATCTCGGCAGCGGAAGCTTGCCTTCCACAGTTCCTTCCTCAGACAGCTGTTTACAGGCACTTGCTGGTCAAAGAGTGCTAAAATGTTGTGAGGGAAAAAAGGAAAAAAAAAAAGAATAAAAGAGGGAAAAAAAAAAAAAACCTTTTCCCTTTACAAAAGGCCCCAAAAAAACAAAAATTAACAAAAAAAGGGGGCCCCCCCCCCCCGTTTTAACCTTTACCCCAAACAAATGGGAAATTAATTTTTTTAAAGCCCCCGCCTGCCCGGCAGCGGATCTAGGCGAATTAAATCGTCCAAAGCGGTAAAGCCATAACTTTCGAACTTACAATATCGACTGTTAACTCCAACAACTCCCCTTCCCTTAGTATGGAAAGTTACACGAAAATATCTCGTCGCTCCAATGACTCTTCACCCACAGTCCTCCGTTATGGGCCAGATATAACTGATACGATTTCGAGCTCCGGCGGTTGGTAGCGGATGCGTTAGGTTATAGCTTTGCTAGCCATTCGAGTTCATTCCGCTACACTGAAGCCTTTCAAAAACTGAGAACTGACACATCCCCAGACTTTTCAACAGCGAAGGAGAAGATCATCCTACAACCGTCTTTTTACAGCAAAGACGGTATCAAACTGCATTGGCAAATAGCAAAGATGGTGCCCTTGGTCCAGACATGATTTCTTACATCATGCTCCGTCATATCCATCCTTCGGCGTCAGCATTTTTGCTGGATTTACATAACAGAATCTGGATCGAATCTTCTTTTCCAACTATTTGGACTACAGCTTTTGTAATTCCTATTCCCAAACATGGAAAAGATCCGAAGTTGGCAGACAACCAAAGAATGATTTTCGCTGACCTGTCACACCTGTAAGTTAATGGAGAAAATGGTTTCTGGCCGCTTACTCCCTGTTCTGGAGAGCCGTAAAGCTTTTCAAACTCCAATTTTGGTTTCCGCAAAATCGTTCGACTGCGGACCCCTTGGTAAAGCTAGACCATGACATCCGGGAAAGCCTTCTCACTGGGTGGGCTGGGTTCTTGGTGTCTTTTTTACCTTGAAAAGGTTATGACAGAACGTGGAGAACTGGGATTCTCCTTAAACTCCATTCGCTTGGTTTACCTCGGACAACTCCCTCTTTTTATCAAATGCCTTTTATCACACAGATCTATCCAGGTTTGCGGTGCTCTTCTATCTGTCAAGCCACTTTAACTCCTGGATGAAGCGTTCCGCAGGGTAGTGTTTTTAAGTGTGTACTACTATTTTGCTCTTGGATTTAATGATATTGTTACCTCTATTTCAGCGACTGTCAATTTTTCTCTTATATGTCGATGACTTAGCATTATACATAGCCGGTGCCAGGCTGCCCTTTCCCCGGACGGCAACTTCAACTAGCTATTGAAAAATATTTCACAGTGGGCAAGCTCCATGGCTTTCCATTTTTTCCCCACCAAAACCTCAGCAGTGGTTTTTAAGAAAACAGGGAATCGAAGAACTTGCCACCTTCCTTCCGCGAACCTAACTCCTTATATGGTTCGCCCATTCGTGTAACTTCACAGGTCAAAATTTCTGGGCTCATCCTTTAGATGACCACTTAACTTATGCACCGCATATTAAACACCACAAACAACTTGTCATCGCACCGCTTGATTCTATTACGTCATCTCGTTCCTTCTAAAATCTATGGGTGCTGAATCGCAAATCCCTTTTACGTCTTTACGGTAGCCCTAATCCGATCGAAACTGGATTAAGGGGGGGGGGGGGGGGGGGGGGGCGTGGCTGTGCAATATATGGTCAGGCCTCCACAACACTACTACACCTGTTTAGATCCCTCCAAAACGAAGCGATCCGTATCTCCACTGGAGCTTTTCGATCGTCCCCCAGGTGAGCCTTGAAGTTGAATCCAATGTGATGCTACTCTCTCTTCGAAGAGAATACATAATGTGTAAAAGTTATCTTCGTTTTCAAACCCCAATACCGTCCCTGCATCTTTTGACACCGATTCTGCAAGGAGGTCCTCAGAATCCTAATTAACTGGCCATTTTGCAAAGACGGTTCCATACTATCTTTAATTTCCCTTCAACATCCCCCTTTTCAAAAGGTGCTGCCTTCTCTTTTGACCGAAGGGTACACATATAACTTGATGTAGTAGAATTAAAAGCAATCGTACTCGACCTTGGCTAATTCTCCTCGTCTTCCTACCATTTTGGCTTGTGCTCTGACCATCTCTCTCCAAATCTAGGCATCCTGCGGTGCCAACTGTTAAACAGCCAATCATTTGTCTGTCTGCTACGCCGTTCAGTTCAACGATGAATTTTTACTCAGTTGTTTACTGACGGCTCTAAAAATGGGGACTAGTGTGGGCGCTTCTGCTGGTCCTTTCTGACCGCCGTTTCATTACGCTGTGATACCTTACAATTGCTTGAAGAATACATAACCAACAATAACATAATTCTCCCATACCCCTTCCCCCTAATCAAAAAACTAATATTACAGGCAGAGTTAACGGCTATAGATGATTGCCCTTTCTCGAAATTCTAATCCTTAACCCAAGATCACTGCATAATTGCCCGTTTATTCAGATTCGCTTCCCAGCGCGCCCTACAAGCGACTTTAAACCTCCTTATTCTAAAAACGCAATAGTATCAGCTGTACAACAATTTCTTCGACTTCTCCATTCCCGTAAGAAACAAATTAAATTTTATGTTGGACTCCTCTCATGTAGGGGTAACTGGCAATGAATCGCTGACAGAGAGGCCAAAATGGCCGGCTCCTCTTCTCGGAGTTGTTCAGGTACCTCCCGGATGCCATTTTTCGACAAGGTCGCCTCCCATCACCTGATTACTATCCTGCTCTCCGACCGGGCTTTCGATCTTGTTGGCAAGAGTGCTGGACGAGTGATCGGCGGGGAAGGAAACAGAACATTAAGCCGAACATCGGTGAGTGGTCTTTCTCCCCACAGACGAAAGCGCTTAACATGAGGTGATACTTGCACGCCTCCGTAGTGGCCACACTCATATCACTCACAGTCACAATATGTCACGAGACCCTCCATCCCATTTGCAAAATTTTTGCCGTCGCCACACCCCGCAATCCTGTTCATGCATATCTTCATTGGATTGTTCCCATCTGGACCCTATTCGCTGTCTTTATTTTCCTACTTTACGGTCCATAACACCTTCCTAAAGATCTATTCCGCATATCCGTCGCATGAAGGCCTTCAGGGTTCATGTCTTTGGTGGTTCTTTCTTAGATCTGAATCCTTCCCATTTAGCAGTAACACTATTGATTCCTTAGTATCTTCAAGAGTGGGAAAATATTTCTTTATTAGCAGTTTGACTTTTGTTTATGTACTAAAAAGAAACATTACAATGGCACAGGGATAAAATTTTAATTGTAGTTATTTATTATTTTGAGCTGACTGGAATATTCAATTTCACTCATTCAAATCTTCCTTTGACACTTGAAACATATATATGAAAGGGCCCTCCCATGGTGCTGATTTTCAGCGTGGCCGCTTCATTGTGAGCCGTGGTGGATCCTGTACACTCATTACTCAAAAAAAAAAAAAAAAAAAAAAATTATTATATATAATAATCATGATAAGTCATATAATTAGTTGTAATATATATCTTATATAATATATATATAATATAGTATATAAATAAATATTTATTATTTATAAATATATTATATATATATATATTATAGCTATATATACATATATATCTTCTTTCTTTCTCACCTTCCTCTTTGCCCCAAGACTGGGGTAAGGTGGGTACAAGCATCGGAAAAGAAAGCAGTAGGAGAACATGACAAACTCGAAAAGAAAGCCCGCCTTAACCGCCCCTCTGTGAACCCATTAATATAAGCGAGAGCTCCGTCCACAGACAGGAAATGCCACCCTAGAGGCGATCATGGGACCGGCGCGGACCCTCACAGGTAAATCGTCAAATGTAGGTTCATCCCCTGGGCCCAGGTGGACACAACCATGCCCCATACAAAACCCCGCCATTCTTCTCCTATCATGCACCTTTATTCTGGCCTCCAAACTCACACTTTTCTCCTTCAGACATTCGTTCACCGACTCAATCCACTCTCCTCTGGTCGCCGTCTCCAGCCGATCGGTTCGCTTCAACACACTCACGCACTAATACATCCGCTTAACCAACCGACTATCACTCATCTTTCCACATAGAACCAACCATCTCAACATACTTTCATACTTATTCTCTCATTTACCCCTTTCTTCACACCACACCACTCTTCTTCACCACTTTCTTTTCTATTTTATCAATTTCTCTCACACCTAGCACACCCTCAAGATTTATCCATCTGAACAACATTGCACTTTAGATCTACAATACCTCTTATTCCAGACCATAGTCTCACCACCATACAATAACACCAGGTAACAACATTACCCTCATGTAAGACCTAGCAACAAACTCAAGACTTAGTCCCTTTGCATTCACCAACGATTTAAAATTGCACAGCCACCTTCCTGCCATTCACAACCTTTCTACTACACTCTCTGCATCGTCCAATATATATTATACTATATTTATATATATTTACTATATAAGTTATTATATATTATATATATTATATATATATATATATATATATATTATATATTATATCATATACTATATATATATAATTAATATAACTATATAATATATAGTATATATATATATATATAAATTATATATATAATATATATATTTCCTCAGACGCCAATGCCAATGATGAAGATGGTGTAGTTGAAACTAGGCAATATAAGTAAGCTTATATTATCGTTGACTGTGAAGTTGGAAGGATATGATCTATTTAATAAAGGAGCTGTCTGATTAATTGGGGATATTATTTGGATCCATTTGCTGTTTCCGTTGAAACTAAAAATTGATGGCATGCACAAATTGAATTTCTTTTTTTATCAACATATCTTTGTTAAATGATGTTCGAATTCTGCTCATTGTGGATGTGTTAATCTCGGTGTCAAATATTTACATCGAAACCTTTGAACTATTTTCTCTCTTGTGACTTCAGTCCGTCACTCTGAACTTGTCCCTGCCCCTTCCGCTGGAACAGGGATTTTTAAATTGTCTTGTTCAAAGTTTAGATTATATATTTTAAAATCATTATAGTTTTATAATATTATATTACCCTGGTAGTTGGGTTTTTCTTCGAAAAAAAACATTTTTTGACAAACCCACTCTACTATATATATAATAATATATATATATATATTATTAATATATATATATATATATATATAGTATATATATCTAATATATACTATTATATATATATCATAGTATAATATATATTATATAATAATATATGAGGAATTTTTGGCATATGCTAGATCTAGCAGACCATAGTTAGGATTGGTAAAAGGTGGCTTATAAGCGTAAATACAATATTATTGCCCTTATTAAGGTTGCATTTTAAAATTATAATTTTAAGGCCATTTGGATCTAATTTTAACATCAATGTATCGATGTTGTTTCTTACATCCAGCATCTGTATACTCGGAACTGATCAACTGAATCAGAAAGTGAAAAAAAATGTTTGGCCTATATATATCTATATATATATATAGTAATATATATATATATATATATAATATATATATATATATGATAATATATATATATTATATATTATATATAATATATATATATAATATATATAACTAGTAAATGAGTTAACCCATTTTCAAAATCTGTGCAAAAAAATCCTGAAAATTCCTTGAAAAAGCAAACAAAGACCTGGTTTTTGTTCTGGTTTTTTTCTGAAAAAAAAACGAAAACCTGGGTAGTTGGGTTTTTTCGAAAAAAACATTTTTTGGCAAACCCTGATATATATATATTATATTTATAGTATATATATATATATATATATATATATATATATATATATTATATATATATATACTATATATATATAATATATAGTATATATATAGTTATAATATATATATATATTTTTTTTTTAAACTCTCTTTTGCGCTCGCACTCTGAGCCCTCCCTGGTTAGTATTAGCATGTGTTTTAACCACTTGGACCAACGAAGTGAGATAAAAGGAATCCTTGGAAGAATTCTTAATTACGCAGATGGCCTTCCCCGCTCTACAACTCGGGTCCCAACTCAGAGAGATTGAATGTATAAATATAAGTTTTTTTAGCAACTGTTAATACTCCCAGTTCAGAAAATATACAAGAATCTTTTTAATCTCTCCTTTTGGGCTCGAACTCGAGCCCTCGCTGTTGGTATAGCAAGTGTTTTATCCACTGAACCACGATGAGCTAAAAGGAAACCTTGGAAGAATACATATTTCCATCATTATCATTTCTGTGACTGCGAATGCCCTCGCAGTTCGAATATAAAGAATCTTTTTAACCTGTGTTATTTGAGTGTGAGCGGGGAAGCCTCTGGGAAGTAAGTATTCTTCCAAGGTTTCCTTTTAGCTCATCGTGGTCCAGTAAGTTAAAACAGCTTGCTATAAGCCACAGCGAGCCTCGAGTTCAGCCCAAAGGAGAGTTTAAAAGATTCCTTATATTTGTTCTGAAACGAGAGTAATTAGGCAGTTGTAAGAAAATTGATATTTTATACATCCCATCTCTCTGAGTGGGACCCGAGTGTGAGCGGGGAAGCCTCTGGGAAGTAAGTATTCTTCCAAGGTTTTCTTTTAGCTCATCGTGGTCCAGTGGTTAAAACACTTGCTATACCAACAGCGAAGGCTCGAGTTCGAGCCCAAAAGGAGAGATTAAAAGATTCTTTATATTTTCTGAACTGTGAGAGTATTAGCAGTTGTAAATATATATATTATATATATATATATATATATATATATTATATATATAATAATATATATATATTATATATATATATATATATATATATATATATATATATATATAATATATATAATATAATAATATATTAAATATTTAGTTTAAATATTTAGGGTATGAGTTGGATCAGAAGGGAACAGATGATGCAGAGTGTAGTAGGAAAGTTGTGAATGCCAGGAAGGTGGCTGGTGCATTAAATCGTTGGTGAATGTAAAAGGACTAAGTCTGGAGGTGAGCTACGGTCTTACATGAGGGTATGTTTGTTACCCTGTTTATTGTATAGTAGTGAGACTATGGTCCTGGAATAAGAAGTATAGATTTCTAAAGTTCAATGTGTTCAGATGGACAATCTTATGTGGGGGGGGGGAGGGGGGGCGTGGCTAGGTGTGAGAAGAATTGATAAAATGAGAATGAACTTAGAGAGTTGTGGTGGTGTGAAGAAAAGGGGTAAAACGAGAGAATAAATGAAAGTATGTTGAGATGGTTTGGTCATGTGGAAACGATGAATGATAGTCGGTTGGTTAAGCGGATGTATAGTGGTGAGTGTGGTGGGAGACCGAAGAAAAAGTGGATTGAGTCAGTAAAGGAATGTTTGCAGGAGAGAAAATGCGAGCTTTGGCAGAGGCGAGAAGAAAGGTGCATGATAGGAGAGAATGACGGGGTGTTGTAAGGGGGGTATGGTTGTGGCCCACCTGGGCCAGGGGATGAACCCTACACTTGACGATTTCCATAGTGAGGATCCGTCGCGGTCCCGTGAAGCTCAGGGTGGATTTTCTGAACTGCGACGAGTTCTTACTAATAATGGTACAGGGGGGGCGGTAAGGCTGGGCTTTCTTTTTCGACCTTTTGTCATTTCTTCTACTGCTTTTCCTTTTCCGATGCTTGTACACGCACCTTACTACCCAGTCTTTGGGAAAAAAAAGGAAGATGAAAAAATATATATATATATATATATCATATATATATAATATATTATATGATATATATATATATATAAAAATATATATATATAGTATATATATATATATATATATATATATATATATATATATATATATATATATATATATATATATGTAACTGAGAGAAGAACGCTGGGACCGAACAATCGTACCCGACTTTGAGGTTCCTCTCTCCACTATTTCTCGTAGAGTCAAACGTCGAAGAAAACAAGTAATTCAAAGGTCAAATAGAAGATAATACGTCTAAGATATTTTGTGATGTTTCAAAGACGTGGTTTTTATGTCTAATAAGAACAGGAAACCAACCAACACCATCAGGTTTAATACGAAGCAGGTTAGGCCTTCTCCGCAACGGAGGGAGATAGTCTCGGGACTCCGTGTGCCTGTTCACTTGATGACAATTCAGTGAGGATTGTGATAATTTAAACAACTTAAACAATTGATTACTATATAGGTCTTATCCGGATATTTAATATTGATTTGTAACTAGTGTTCTAAGTAGGTCATACCCTGATATTTATACGAAGTTATTAAGTAAAATAAGATATGAATAAAGAGTTAAATACCAAAGGATATTGACACACTAGAAAAAGTTTATCTTTAATAGGTTCGCTCAAATATAATGGGATGTTTGTAAAGAGTTTAAGTATAACACAAATCCACTCCCAACAATATAATAGTATAATAGATATGAACTTAGGTATAATGTATACTTTAACTATATAATATACATTGGTAATTTATACAAAGAATCCAATGTATCAAGAATTATGTACAAGAGCTCAATTCAGCCCTGGAAGCAGATTCGAGAGTGGAAACCAAAAACGTTTCCAAATATTATTCATGCATATTAAGGTAAGGCAAGAATTAGAAATTCGGACTCAATATTAACAAATACATCATGACTTATCTTATGATTGGATGTATAACTGTTTCAATTTCAGATCTGTACAATGGTGAAAACCTCTGCCACAACAGAGAATCAAACTTTACTGAAGAGGAGATTCAAGTATGAATCTCAGATGAAAACTATTAAGAGATCCTAAGAAGCAGGACTCAGAATGAATCCTAGCTTTAAAATTCCACAGAAGAAGAAAGATTCAGGAATGAATCCCAAGCTTAGAAAAGACGAAGGCTTCAGTATGAATCCCAAATTGAAAACGTTATTAATAGAAGTACAATATTTTTTCATTTGGCATACATTTTGTTTAACTCAATAAAAGATCAATAGTATTTTTAATTCTTGTTTTATTTCATTTATTTCTTTTATTGTACTAAATTTGTCATTTCCAAAAGGGGTTGTATTCAATGTGACATAGGTGATTTGTCAATGGTGCTACAAGACATGTAAACTGTAAACGAAAGTGTCAAGTCTTCTACCCTTTATATTAATACATATCAAGTTCATGAGTTTTACATTACATAGATTAGATGTGATTACATTTAGTCCTTTATGTTGTATAGCACTAACTTGTGTAAAGTCTGACAATCCAATTTCAAGGGTCTCAATATGATTTTATTTATATTTGGACACAACTATGGTTTTTGTGCAATTATGTGTTCATCTATTTTTATTTGGTCTTATACAACCCTAATCATTCAGATTACCAGTGAAGATATATATCATCAATGATTAACAACTAAAAAGAAAAACACAATTAGAGTATCGATAAATTTTACAAGGTTTGTGAATAAATGAAGCAATATTTTATATTATAATAAAATCATCGTCCAGGCTGGATCACAGTCCAGACTGGATCAATGAATATTCTTAAATCTAATTATTACTATGATTAAAATATTGGCTTACCAATTTATACCAATATTAAGTTTTTACCTCAGTTGTCAATAAGACAACTTATCACGAACTCATACTCCCTTATATATGTATATATAGTGACTATTATATCGTGTATATATATATAGTATATTATATATAGTATGATAATATATATAATATATATATATATATATTATTATATATATATAGTATATAATCATGTTTAATATATATATATACTATATTATATAATATATATATTATAAATATATATTGGAATATGAGTAATCCTTTTGAAACACTACAGATGGAAAGCTGGCATTAGAGTTCTATTTTTTTAGTTAAGAAAATTAAACAAATTGGTACATGTATAGTGTTATATTGTCACCTGTACGGATAACTTTCTTGGCAAATTATTTTATTTAATTTTTTAGTTTATTTCGACGTAAATATTTATGTATTGTGTCCACAATATGCCCGATAGATAAATAACTATCGATTTATATATAATATAGATATAACATTTCAGGTAGTCATAAGCATAGGGTGAAATAACAAATACACTTTTGAGAATATATATATAGTATAGTATATATATATATATATATATAATATATATCTTATATATAGATGGTCAAGATTTACTTCTTGGGCACAATATGTAATTAGAGAACGGCAGGTCCTACCAGTAAAACAAATTATTATATTTGGAATCAGCCGAAGATTCTAAGGATGGAATTTAACTTTTTTTGTTTTTTTTTTTTTTTTTTTTTTTGGTTATTCATTCAAATATATTTAAAATTATTTCCTCACCATTTAGGGGCTCGAGCCGACGGGTGACAGTTAAAGTAATCAAAGTGGTTTTGGAAGTAAATTTTTTTTTTTTTTAACTAAGGAATACCCTAGGGTAAACCACGAAAGATGGGAGAGTTCTGGGGTTCTCGGCCTCTCCGGGGAACGATGGGGCGGGCTAATCCCCTCCGGGGATGGTCTCGCGAACCCCCGCTCCTTTTGTCTTTTGGTCTCGCCGGGGTTCCTCCGACATCCCCTCCGGGTAAAAACGTCCCCTCCTCTGTCCCCGTCGGCTCCGAGCCCCTAAATTTGGTAAAATAATTTTTTTTTTTTTTTGAAAAAATTTTATATTTTTTTTTTTTTTTTTTTTTTTTTTTATTCGTCGAAAATTAAAAAATCAAAACAAAAGTTATTTCACAAATTTAGGGGCTCGAGCGACAGGTGACAGAGGGGGGACGGTTTCATACCCCGGAGTGGATGTCCGGAGGAACCCCCGCACACGCAAAGACAAAAGAGTCGGGCTTCTGGGACATGCCCGGATGGGGGGATTTAGTCCCCCGTCGTCCACTGGCGGAGGCGAGAGACCCGAATCCGCCATCTTTGCGGTTTACCTGGGGGTTTTCCGGGTCGCGACCCCCAAAGGGGCCGCGAACGGATATACTCGGGGTAGCGGTGGTCCAAAAATATAAATATTTGATACCTTCTTAGTTTAAGCTCAGTGAGATACATAAATCACTTAATAAAATAAAAAATTATTATACTTAATGCATTCAAAAGCATCTTTTATTAAGGAATTATATAATATTATATATATATAAATATATATATATATATAATATATATATATATATAATATTATATATATATATATATAATAGTACATTTAATATATATATATTATGTATATATATATATAAGTAGTAAAGTATATATATTTATGATTATAATTATATATCATAATATATATATATATATATATATAATATATATATATATTATATATATATATATGAATGTATATATATTATATTATTATAATAGCATATAACATGATATAGATTATATATATAGATATATAGTATATATATATATTATATATAGTATATATATATATATATGATATCAATATACTATATATTATATTATATAGTATATTATGTGGGTAGATTTTGGGCTTCGCTGGGTACTAATTAGCGGTTTTGGCTTCGGGGGGTGCGAGCCTTTAAAAGGTTGAGAACGCTTGCGCTAGGTATCCTTTAGTTAAAAAAAATAAAAATAAAAAAATTTACTTTCCAAAACACTTTTGTATTAGACTTAAAACTGTCCCCGTCGGCTCGAGCCCCGTAAATGTGGGGAAATTATTTTTTTTTAAATTATATCTTTAAATAAGCCGAAAAAAAAAAAAAAAAAAAATAAAAATAAAAAAAAAAAAAAGTTAAATCCCATCCTAGGAATTTTCGGCTGATTCCAAATATATTTGTTTTACTGTAGAACCTGCCGTTCTCTAGTTACATACTGTGGAGCATTAAGAAAATCTGACCATCTATATATGTATTAGGTATAGTATATATATATATATATAGTATATATATATAATATATTATTTATATATATAATATACTTAATATATAAATATATAATATATATATATATATATAATATATTATATATATATATATATATATAGATAATATATAGTTGTATAGATACTCTTGATTGTGCCCATTTTAAAAATAATAGTCAAGGGAAAATGCTGAAATTTACAGAAATGGGAAAAATAAAGATCAATTGTAAGCTCAGAAAATAAACAATAGTAAGTCTTGTTTATAGCAAATAATCAAATTTTTAATTTTTCTTTACCTAAATACAACATCATACCTAACCTTTCCAATACGTAAATTATTTTGAGGACCTATGGTTTAGGCTTAAGGTCCTATATATAAGTAATATATATATTATATATATATTATATATATAATATATATATATATTATTATATATAGTAATTATATTATATATATTAATATACTAATATTAAGTAAATCATGGTCCTCAAAATAATTTAGTAAATTGGAAAAATTTATAAATAAATTTCTTTTAATTTTAGGTAAAAAAATTAAAAACCCACATTTATTTGCTATAAAAGGAACTTACTTTTTTTATTTTTGAGCTTTGTTTATTTCGACTCTAAATATTTATTATTTGTGTTCACAATAATTGTTATATATATTGATTATATATATAGATATAATAATTATTATAAGTATTAGTATATATATATATAATATATATATAAATATAAATATATATATAGTATATAATATATATATATATATTATATATATATATAATTATGTCAGATTTTTTTTTTTTTTTTTTGAAAGTAAATTTTTTTTTTTTTTTAACGTAAAGAAACCTAGGGTCACGTGCAAAGATGCGGAGTCGGGCCTCTCGCGTCGTCCGGTGAACGACGGGGGGGACTAATCCCCCCTCCGGAGGTCTCCGGAACCCCCGCTGCTTTGTTCTTTGGGTGATCGCGGGGTTCATTCCGACCATCCCATCGCGGGTAGTGAAACGTCCATCCCGTCTGTCCCCCGTCGGCTCGAGCCACCTAAATTTGGTGAAATAATTTTTTTTTTTTGGAAAATTTTTAAGTTTTTTTTAGGGGGCTCGAGCCGACGGGAGCCAGAGAGGGCGACGTTTCATACCCGGAGGGGATGGTGCGGAGAACCCCCGCGACATCCCAATAGACCAAGAGCGGGGTTGCCGGAGACATCCCGGAGGGGGGATTAGTTCCCCCCGTCACCGGCGAGGCCGAGAGACCCGGACTCCTGCCATCTTTGCGGTTTTTACCTAGTTATTCCCTTTAGTTAAAAAAAAAAACAATTTTACTTTCAAAAAAAAAAAAAAAAAAAAAAAAAAAAAAAAAAAAGTAAATCCCATCCTTAGAATTATACGCTGATTCCAAATTTATAATTTGTTTTACCTGTAGGACTGCCGTTCTCTAGTACTACTGTGAGCTATAAAAAATCTGACATGCTATATATAGCTATATATATATAATATATTATATATATATAATATATAATATATATATAATTATATATATATTATAATATAATATTATATATATATAGTATATATATATTATATATATTTTTATATATTATATTATATATATTATAAGTTATACAATCACTTATTGTGGACACAATAATAAACTATTTCCTTCGAAAATAACTAGAAAAAAAATAAAATAAATTGAAAATTAAATAATTTAACTCAAAAATAAAAAAAGTTAGTTCTTTTTATAGCAAATCGAATTTTTAATTTTTAATTTTGCTATAAAAATTATTACCAAATTTCCAATACTAAATTATTTTGAGAATGGTTTACTTAAGGTCCTATATATATATTATATATATAAATATATTATTATATATATATCTATATTAGTATATATATTTATATATTATATATATATATACTATATAGATATATATATATATATATATATATATATATATATATATATATATATATATTATATCATATAGGGTCATGTTAAAGCCTTTCCCCTGTCCAAGATTTTAAAATGGCTGGAATTTTTAGCGAAGAGAGGAAAACAAATTCTTCGATGTATTTCGTGAATTTTGTCAATTAAACATATTTTAGTTCTTTACTTTTTATTGGTGTTTTATCTTTTTTGAAACATTTTAGCTAGTAGACTAATTATGCGATAGTATAATAATAATAATAATAATAATAATAATGAATGATATAATGAATAAAATAATAATAATAAATAATATATAATAATTAATAATAATAATAATAATAATTGAATATAATAATAATAATATTAATCAATCACGTCTTCACAGTTTTTAAAATTTTTATTTCGTCAGTTAAGATAATCCTCTTTTCTCGTCTCTCTCTCTTCTACTCTTTCTCCTCTCTATCTCTCTCTCTTCTCTCTCTCCTCTCTCTCTCTCCTCTCTCTCTTCTCGCTCTCTCTCTCTCTCTTCTCTCTCTCTCGTTACTTCTTACTTTTTTATTTTTATATATAGAAATAACATTTATATTGTATGCTCCTTTTCGTTATGATAATGATAGTCGATTGATACATCTAAATTTTTTAATATATATTTAATATATATATATATATAAATTATATTATAGTATTATTATATATTGTATATATTTATATATTATGATTATATATTATATATAGTATAGTAATTATATATTATAGTATATATATTATATAATATACATATAGTATTATATATAATTATATATAATATAGTATATATATAATATATATTAATATATCATTATATATAAAGAATGAATTAGGAATAATGAAGCAATAATTTTAGGCAAGCATTATATTAAATGAGCGTTTCGGTAAACAAACGTTACTCATCTCAGTTACTGTCAAATATAAAATAGAAATAATATATATTTTATAACAGCGTATATAAATTAATGAAGTAATTAAAAAACTAATACAATAAATGAACACAAATGTAAATTTAAAATAAATAAATGCTGACGAAAAAAGTAACCCTAATTGAGTTAGGTTTCCATTTACAAGAGGAACGCTACCCATTCGGTCGTTCTCGGGGGTTGTGGTGGGCAAGCGAAAATACCAAAACTAAAAGTTTAAGAAAATTTGTTTACGTGAGGAGAGAGAGAGAATAAAAGAAAAAGTTTACTTGTTGGAATATTTATAAATTAATGAGTGAAGAGGGGGATGGACGACAAATCCTTATTTAATTCGGTTTTAAGTTCAGATGTAGACGAGATCTCAAGAATTTTCTGTTCGATGTTGATCATTGGCAGGGTGATAGGAATAAATTTTTTTTGCATACGGGTGTTATGTTGAAAGGCGCATGATTGCGTATGAAGCAGTTTTCTGGGTTGTGAAGGTAAACAGTTTCTTAAGAAACTCCGGTTTTCGAGATCCCAAGTAAGTTGAAGGCCTTTTGGCCACGTAGCGGAGTTGCAGTCGCCAGGAGCTTATACAATAACTAATGAAGGACTCATTATGTTAGAGGAAAGAATCTTTATGCGGAAAATTTTGAGAATACTGTGGGTTTATTAAGTAGGAGTGCGGGGAAATAAAATTCCACAGCAAAAAAGATAAAGCATAAAAAATATTCGCCCGTAAAAAAAAAGCGCAAAAGGAAAAGCATTGGATAGAGTGTAATTGAGAGTTTTCACAAGTTTTTGCGGTGCTAGGAGGGACCGTTGACACGGAATTTTAGTAGTTAGTTGTTAGGCGGACGTTGGGACCTTGAGAAACTTGTAGGGTGGAAATGGTTTTAAGAAAGCGTTTTACTAGTTTGGTAAATATGTTTGAAGGGAAAGGATTGCAAAGGCAAAAATGGGACAGTTATTGTATTAAGGTGGAAAACCACGCATGAGGAGCATAAGTTTAAAGGCACTGGAAATTTTGCATTGTAGTGAAGACAGTTGTATTTGGAGGGAAGAAAACTAAAAAAATTATAACGCTAGATGTGTATGTAGAAGAAGGGTTTTCTGTATAAAAGGTGAGATAGGAACCATTGTTGAGTATAATTAGGGTGTCCAAGAAAGGGTAAAGATTAGTTGCATGTTGTTCGACATAAAGAGGATTTTAGTATGTTGGGCTGTTTAAGATAGTTTAAAAATAGAAGGCGGCAGGAAGGGGATCGCGGAATTAACATAACATCTCGACATTAGCGTCTAATATAAGGGGTTTTGAATTAGGGGGAGTTTCTGAACGAATTTGGCTCATAGAAACATAAAGAAATCTTAGCGAAGGTCTGGCCCGAGTGGGACCCTGGCCAAACAATCCAACTTGGGAGTATAGTCTGATCAAACAGAAAAACGGTGTCATCTGTGGCAAGGTTAAGGAGTTTTGAACTGAGATTTAATAATACTGTCAATAAGAGGGGCAGAACTAAGTAGATTGGGCAGCAATAATGTTGTAGCTTCTCTGGCGGAATGTTGGTGATAAGAGATTGAATATCGAAACTAGGTCATGTGGCAGTCGGAAAGAGCAGGATGTATGAGATTTAACAAATCAAAGGAAATCCGTTAATGGTGTAAATTGGTTAGAGGTGATAGGTTCTATGTAAGGGAGAATAAACTTAGCCAAGTTGTAGGAGGGGGTGTTAATGGCTGAGAGAATAGTTCGAAGTGGAACATCAGGTTTGTGAGTTTTAGGGGGGCCGTACAAAATGCCGGGACTGCAACCTGAGGCATGGAGATTGTCGGGTAACTTTATAGAGCATTTTTTAAGAGACCTGAGGGAATTATTGATTTTGTCCTCTATTTTAATGATGTGTTTAAGAGGATCGATTGTTTATTTGGCGAATTTAGAGATGTTCTGCAAAATGAGTAGCATTTTATTATATAAAGAGGTTTGTTTAACATAAATACCACGGCCCTTTATCGGGTTTGCTAAATGAATGGATGTCATCAACTTTAAAGTTTAATAGATCTTGAAATCACGGAGCGAAAAAATCCGGAGAGAAATCTTCTACTATTGAGCTATAGAAAAGCCTTCTTAGCCCCAGAAGCGGTTTATCTGATATCGGAGACAATTTTGAAACTATTGTTTGTGATTTCTCGTGGATGTTGTTTTAATTGTATGTAGTAAATGCTTTCATATAAGTAATGTAAAATAATGGTGGAAAAAGTTAAGTTAAATTAGCTGTAGCCTAAATTCCAATACCGAAGAGCCATAGGAGCTCTTTTTTCTGCAGGGGGGGGGGGGGGGGGGGGGGGGGGGTGGGGGGTGGGGGGGGGGGTTGGGGGGGGGTGGGGGGGGGGGGGGGATGCAAAAAAAATCTTAGTTTATAATGGGGGGGCTGGGGGGGGGGGGGGGGTGGGCGGGGGGGGGGGGGGTAAAAAAATAAAGAATCTTACCCATGTTTTTTTATTGCTATGTTTATGTAATGATTCGGAGTCTACATCAATTTCCAGGTTACTTCGAAGGCCTAAATTAGTTAACTTTGTCTGGTGCCTTTTTAAGGTAGAAAGTTTAAAATGATTGGTAAGTTTGGCGAGGAAACATTTAACAAAATAAAAATCAATAAAGGTCAAATTATTTCAAGGGCATTATTCCAGTCTCCACACACAAGATCTCCTTAGATACCCAAAGTAGTACCGTAATTCATTATATGAATTACATACAAAAAATAACTATAAAAAAGGCCCAAATTATTTGTCAATTTAAATATGATATTTCATACACATAATATATATATACATAAACTGGTTGATTAGGCCCTCCCTATTGACTAAATTTTGTCTCAGGTCAAAAAAAAAAGTTTTTTGAGTGAAGCTTTGCCCCCTTTGATAAGCATATGTTCAGGCAGCGCAAAAGAATGGGATTGTTTTAAAATTTGAGGAACTACAAACCTATTTGATACATTCGTATTTACTTTTAATTTCAATTTATATTATTTATTATTTTAGTTTATATATAAAATATATGAATATTTTGTCATGTACTGTGTTGGGAAGCAAGACTAGTCCATTATAGAGTAGTCATCATTTGTATGGCATGTTGAAAGAAAAAGGAAACACTAGAACCAGGATCATTTTTCTTACATGAAAAAAGTTGAAACCAAGCATTTGCACACTTTCTAATAAATTCGTGAGGTGAAGCTCAAACAGGCCTTCAGAGTTACAAGACATCATTAAGACTGACTGAAGTTGGTGAGTGGATAACCTTTTATAGTTTGAATCAAATTCTTTGGTGATAACAACAAGCATTTTGTTTTATAATTTAAGAAAATCTAGGGATGTAAAATATTTAATCCAGGTATGGTCAACCCAATTAGAATTTGATTTCAAGAGGTGCATCAAGCTTTAAGTAGTATATTTATACATGTAATTTCGCATAAAATTAATATATTTTTAAAATAAAGATACCTATAAATAAAATAAACAATAAATATTAAAAAATTATTATAATGAAGATTATAATTATACAATTATTAGAGTATATAAGTATTATAATAGTATATATATATATATGATTACTATAATAATATATATAAAATATATAATATATATATCAATATATATATATATATATATATATATACAGTATATATATATATATATGCTATATATAGTATATATAGTATATCATATACTAATATATAATATATATATATAATACGTATATATTATATATTTATATATACTTATATATATACGGCTTATATATATAATATATATTATATATATATATATACTATATATATATATATTATAGTATATATATATACTATGACTATTATATATATATATATAAAGTATATATATAATATATACACTGATATATATATAATATATACTAATATATATACTAGTATATATATATATAGTATAGTATAATATAATATAATAATATACTATATATATAAGTATATATATATATATATATATATATATATATTATATAAATAATATATAATTTATATATAGGGCCATACTTCTCAGGTGAGCAGAGACGAAAACTTTAAAATGAGAATGATTAAATAGTACAGCAAAGGAATACTGTTTCAATTAATTCCCCAAGACAGAGGTGGTTGTAAAGAACAAAATACTAAATCGATCTCCATCCATATTGCGCGTGAATTAGTGTTGCTCGCTAGCCACAAATTTCTATAGCAGCACCGCACCGAAACTAGGCGTGGACCAACCCTAGTATGAATACATGGCACCTCTTACGAGGGTTCTGCACCAATTATGGTATTCTAATGATGAACTCCCTCGAAGACCTGCTTTAATGATACTTTTAGAAAGAGATAGATGGTCAACGTCACGCTGCAAAGTTATTGGGACAAGTTACTAATTTTTTAGCCTTAGACTCAACTCTATTCAAGACATGGCAAAAATTGGGTACCTCTCCAGATGTGGGAATAATAGTACTTCACACAATGTTGGATATATATAATTTATATCCTCGTAACCTGAACAAAACTCCTACCTTCTTTGAGATCACCTTGACAAAATTTTTAAATAAGGTTTCCAAAATAATTTTTTATTTTATTTTCAGACCAAGAATGAAAAACAAAAAATGAACTTCTAGAGTTTGAAGGAAACATTAATTATCCCGGCGAATATCACAAGAGCAAGCACAGTTAATACAAAGGGTTTGTTTTTTTTATTGTTAAGTAAAAGAAAATGGATTGTACTCCTCCATGCCGGAGAGATTCACCACTGTGGTAATAAGTTATACACCGTTCCAATGCGACTCTCTCCCACATGAAGTCCAGTAGGGTTCGATTCTTCCATAGCAAACATCAACAGCAAGTCGACGATGGTGCCGACCATTTAGGCAACACAGAAATACCAAAAGCGTTTCCTATCAGTAGGTGGGGATCTTGCCTTCTGAAGACTTTTATACAAAAATAAGGTGATCAGAAGAGCCCAGAGGCGATGAAGGGTTTAGCTGCATAAGGAAAAAGGATTAGAAATTATGAAAAAGGTTCAAGAATTTTGGGGTCATTCTCCAAGGCGAATCAGGAGGATATGCGGCCAGAGAGCCTCACCATCTGTTCAGGAATTCATTCTGGATAGAGAAATTGAGGGCAAAATTCACCGGGCCTATAGTATTGTTCCTTAAAAGATTTTCCAATGACCTTTACTGACAATTATACCTGTAGGTATATAATGTACCTCTCACTATAGTATACATTACTATATATATATATATATTATATTATATATATAGTATATATATATATATATATATATAATATATATATATACTATATATATATATATAATATATATTAGTATATATCTATACTACTATATATTAAATATACACGATATATAATATATAAAGCATGTAGACTATTATAAATACACACCGCCAGTATATATATATATATATACTATAGTACTATATATATATATATATATATATATATATATAATATTATATACTTATATATATATATATATATATATGATATTATAAAATAAACACTTTTGTTAAATTCTATTATATGCACTGTATGAAGATATTAACCTAGAGAAGTTTCCCTCCTAGAATAGGCTATGCCCGTGAGGTGTTAATTTTTTTTAAATATAAATAAAAAATATACATATAGTATGTACGTTATGATATATATATATATATTATATAGTATATATAATATATAATATATATCATTCATATAGAAATAATATATACTAGTATATATATTATATATCATATATATATATATACTATATATATATATAATATATATATAATATGATCACTATATACTATATATATACATATAATAATACAGATTTATACATGAACATTTATTATTAGATATTATATATATTATACTATAATTATATTATATATATATCATAATATATATATATAATATAAATACGTATTAATATATATATATATAATAATAATATAATATATATAATATATATATATATTATAATATATTATATATACTAATAGTTATATACTATAGGTATATATATATATATTTTATATTATATATATGTATATATATATATAATATTATATATATATATATATAATATATATATTATATATATAGTATATATATATATATATATATAGTATATACAATAGATTTTAAACTCTGTTGTTCGTCTGATAATTAATGTATATATAATGTTCATTACATTTATATATAAATATATATATATATATATATATATATATACATACTAATACTAGTATAATATATATATATATATATAATATTATATTATATTAATATTTATATACTATATATATAAATATCAGATATATATACTATATATATATATATATAATATATTATAATATATATATATATAACTATATATATTATATATAGATATATATTAATATATATATATATATATATATATATATATATTATTATATATAATATATATATATTAAATACTATATTATATATATATATATATATATATATATATATATATATAATTATATATATATAATATATATACTATATATATATATATATATAATATATATTATATATATATACGGTATATATCATAAATATATTAATGTTTTAAGATATTAATGCAAAATGTTTTTTTTGTCATGTAAGTTGTTGTATCCGTTGACAAAAAAAAAGTCTTTATTTGATCACAATAAATTTCACTAGAATTTAAATGCTCTTTTGATTTTTAGCTTATTGTTTAACTAACGAAAGTAATATAACTATCATATATATATATATAAGTATATATATAATATATAGTATATATAATATATATATATATATATATAATAGTATTATATATATATATATTATGATATTAACAGTATATAAGGTATACTGCTATATATATATGATATATATATATATTATATGATATATATTAATATATATATATATATATATATATATATATATAATATATATATATATATATATATAATAGTATATATATATATATATATATATATATATACTATATATTATAATAATATAGTAGCCTAGAATCGTATATATATTATTTATATGGTATATATATATATATATATATATATATACTCCACCATTTCATCTTTCTTACCTTCAGCTCAATCTCTTTGATAATTGTTTCTTTAGTGATTTTCATTAGTTTATGGATGTCATTTTCAATTGTAAAGTAGATTTTAAACTTATTATTTCTATAAGTCTTGTGCATTCTTTCAAATATTTCTGATATC
The DNA here is from genome assembly GCA_015478945.1 of Trachelipus rathkii. Lineage (NCBI taxonomy): Eukaryota > Metazoa > Arthropoda > Malacostraca > Isopoda > Trachelipodidae > Trachelipus > Trachelipus rathkii. The sequence continues at coordinate 32,052 of JABUQX010076310.1, forward strand.
TGGAAACTGCTTTCATTCTCCTGGTATTGGTTTATGATTGATAAATGTTCTAAATCATCAGTAAATATTGGTTCACCAATCGGTTTTTTCACAATTTTAAAGTTCTTGCTTCCTTTCTTATATTCTATATTTACGGGCCATGAGATCCCTTGTTTTAAGCAATTCAAGAATAACCTTCCAAAGGTATCCAACGTTAAATTATTATTTTGATCCATTTCAATATATTAATCTCTTTTAGTAAAATAATAGAGTTCCTGCAATAGAAAAAAAACAATAATTTAATTTAAACAAATTGTCTCGAAATAGTATGCATAATTAATAATAATAAATAATAATAATAATAATAATAATTAAACATAAATAATAATAGTAATTAATGAATATGAAAAATAATACATAATAATAATACATAATAATTAATTAATAAGTAATAATAAGTAATAATAATAATAATGAAAATAATAATAATAATAATGAATAATACATAATATAATAATAATATATCAATATAAATCAAATAATTAATTAATGAATAATAATAATAATTATCAAACAATTAATAATACTAATACATTATAATAATGATAATAATAATAATAAATAATAATAATAATAGAAACTAATAAATAATTAATAATAATCAATAATAGGATAATATAATAATAATAATTTAATAAATGAAATTAATAAACATTAACTAATAACATAATAAGAATAATACCAGATAATAAGTAATAAGTAATAATAATAAAATAAATAGAATAATAATAATAATTAAGTTAATAATAATAATGATAAATAATATAATAATAATAATCAATAATAGATAATAATAATCAATAAATAATAATAATAATAATACATAATTAATAATAATAATAATTTAATAATAATAATAATAATAATAATATGAATAATAATTAATCAATAAATATGAAAATTAATAATTAATAATCAATAAATAGAAATGAAGCAATATATAGCATAATAGAATAATGATGAAGTAATAAATAATAATGAATAAATGTACAATTAAATCAAAATAAATATAATAAAAACTGATAATAATCAATAAATACAATAATAGATAATAGATAATAATAATAATAGACTGAATAATATAATAATCAATAATAATAATAATAATAATAATAATAATTAATAATAAGTAATTTAAATAATTAATAATAATCTAGATAATAATAAATAATATAATAATAAATAAATAATATAATGATCTAAATAATAATAATAATATAATAATAATAATAATTAATGAATAATAAATATTATGAATAATAATGAATCAATAATAATAATAATAAATAATAATATAATAATTAATAATCAATAATAATAATAATAATAGATAATAATATAATGAATAATAATAAAATAAATAAATAATAATAATAATAATGAATAATAATTCGTAATAATAATTAAAAATAATAATTAATAAAATAATTAATAATAATAATAATGAATAATAATAATAATAATAATGAATAATAATAATAATAATAATAATAATACATATAATAGATAATCAAATAATAATAATAATGAATGATAAGAAAACTTCTTTTATAAGGGGTAAAGATTTTAATAATAATAGAAAAAAAAATAATTTTTAATGCACACCCTCAATAATAATAAAAATAATAATTAATAAATATAAAATAAAATAATCAATAATAATAGATAAATGTATATATAATAATTAATAATAATAATAATAATAATAGATATATAAATAATAATAATATATTAGATAATAATTATTAAATAATACTATAATAATAATAACTAATAATAATAATAATAATAAAATAAGTAATAGATAATAATAATAGATAATTAATAATATAAATCATATCACATTTATTTTGATGTATTGATTTTGTAATCCTTTTTTCAGGCCTCCTGAAAGTAGTTTCTTCGTTAACTGAAGACTATTTTCTTTTAATACATATTTCTGGAATAAATAAAACTATTGATTTAATTATAGTGCCAAGCTTTCGGTCCGTAGTCACTTCGAATAGTGATAGTAGTGATAGTTATAATAATATTTATTAGATTTGTACAATCTTTGCAAACTATAAGTATCGTTTAAACTACAAAACAAAATAGAATAAATTAAATTAATAATTTTAAAGCTAGAAAAGTTATGTAAAAAGTTTTAAAAAAATTGGGACATTTCAGCTTCGCCCTATACTTTTACTTAATTTATTATTAGTTTGTGTTGTCCTTAAGGAGCAATCGACTTTCCCGAGGCTCAGCATCAATAAAAATTCATTCTTTCTTGTTATGACGGAGCCTATTTGATATATAATTTAAAGGAATACAAAGCTTGAATCAATTAAATCACAGTAACTCTCCCCAGTAGAGATGTGATAGAGACAAACTACGATGATAAGAAACCACCTTGAATAATTCGGTATTTGCCAGCTCACAGTGAAAAAAGTTTATATTTATATTATTAAAAGCTGAAATTATTAATCAGAAAAAAATATCGACTCAAATGACTTCAAAAATTAATTTTAAAAGAGCTTAAAGCCAAAGCTACCGGGACATGAAAATCTTATTACTAGCAATGCTCTAATATATTCCATTGAAACCTGCGCCCTCTTTCGTTAACAGCGCGCCTTCGTGATTGGTGAGGAGTGTCGCCAAAAGGTACACATCTCGTGTACGCAGTGGGGCTCTCCCTCTCCCCTCGGGATGTGCCTGCTGTAATACAGTTGTGAACGCTGTCTTACTCATTCGCTCACCTTGACATCGACCGGGTATTAACATAGCCCTCTATAATCTAATAAAGGTCACTTGGAGCTGAGGTTTCAAAAGTGTGTGAAACTTCAGACTTTTTAAGAATAATAATAGGTTAAAATAGCCTTTTATCAATATTTTAGTTCATTGTCCAGGTCCCAGTTATTTAGAAGTACTCATATCCAGTTACATAACTATGTGACTTTTGGTTCTTTACATTTCACATCCTAAAGCAACGATTAAGTTTAGGTCTTGCGGATAAAAAGAAAGAAAATTATAGACAAACAATCCACTGAATTATTGCACAGCAATACAATTAATTTTAACATAAGTAACACATAAGTAGAGTTAGTACAATTTTTCTGATTGGTCGGTCGGGCGGCGCGGGAAATTTACAAATTTCTAAAGAAAAAATTTGTTATAATCAGTCTTATAAAGAATAAAAAACGAGCATACGATAATTCTATTAGAATTAGGAGATGTAAAAAAAAATCTTAATTTTAAACAACTCTCAACTTCTACCTCCGGCACCATCTCTCTTCACTACGTATGGTGAGGCGCGCATAGAGAATAAGATCGTC
>JABUQX010076311.1:0-16956 GCA_015478945.1 Trachelipus rathkii
TAAAACACTTTAGATCTAAGATCGAAGTAGATTAGAAACATAATTTGACCAAACTTATAATCTAACTTAATTTAATAACTATTTATTAATCTCCAAATATATTCTTATCTAAATTTCCATAATACTATATATATATAAACTGTTCTATGGACAGGTTTTTTTGGCAAGTTTTCTCGAATTCGAGTTAACCAGATTGCCGGGCATTGAGACTGTTGTCTTGGGTTACTACGTATTTAGTACTACTCATAGAGCTTATAAATGATTTACCCGGCATCACTAATCCCTTCGAATGAGTAACTTGTTAAGAGGTGACTATCATTTACTGAGTTGAAACTATCGCTTTCCAGAATTCTCTGGTGTCCGAATAACAGGTGGGAACTGTAACTGTTGTATATCAATATCTGGAAGAAAAATTAATATACAATTATGATGCTAATTTTATATATACTAAAAGGAAAAATGTGAACATAGCAGGATTAATTTTTATCATCATCTTAATCTATTATAGAGAGTATAGAAGCTAATAATCTTATTTATTCATCACTTCTAAATAAATTCTACATTGGCGTGTATATTTTCCGATATATAATTGACCTCGCTGGCCACAGTTATTTGAGTATCATGCATATCATATATATTCTATATATATGTTATATCATATTATTCATTATATTAATACAAATTTATAAAACACAAACATACAAAAGTTATTAATATTATACGGTGTTGTAGGGAATAATTCTTCACGTTCTCTTATATATCTATCACTAATCACTTAGCTACTATAAATATTATTATCATATCAGTATTCTAGAATATCTAATGTGACATGAGGTAGTAATACTCGTACTTCAGGAGCGGACTTTCATAATAAGCGAAAATTTATTGCACGTGACATGACCTACTATTACATTTGAGTTCTATTCACTATCATACTGATCATATAAAATCATCTCTTAGGCCTATCTTATTCCAAAATATCACATACTCTTATAACAATTACTTATCATTGAGTAATAATCCATATATATATATATAGTACCGTTATCCTATACACACTCTTATAATCGCTCTGATGGTCTGTATGTTTAATATAACTAATACATACAACTGATAATAAATGAGCCAATCTAATCTATTTGCCTACGGATATTATAATCACCTTAATTTATAATATCCTTACGGTATCAATACTGAGTGATTTAAACTTTTAACTATTATCTATTTATATCTATTATTACTAATTCCACCTGGATACTAGATTCTGAGTGATATATATATATTCCTCTCCTCCTCATTTATATATATACTCTTCTCAGTTCCTAATAATAGCCTTTACCTTCATTATATTTGAATTACGAGTTAATGCATGAGCTCCTGAGTATATAATTCTTAATTGAATAACGTTGGAAGTGCAGGGTGGTACCCGGATGGCATTCCCTTTACGAATGATTATTTTGAGGAAGTCTGATGACTTCCATAGATGTCATGATACCCACCAACTCTTTGTTATCTAAATATATATACACTATATTCTCTATGCCTCAATACTAGTCTAATTTTACACTCAGATGTTGAGAGATAGACGAGCGTACATTAATGTCCACCTATTCCGAAAAAATGATGTCGCTCGCTGTAATCCTTCTAACTATCGCCCTATAGCTCTCACACTATTATTTGATATTTACTTTCTAAGATCTTGAACCCCTGATCTCAACTCAACTTCTTAGAAATCATCTAGGATAATCTATCTTTACCCTTCTTTCTGATTACCAGATATTATAGCGGCTTTCGAGCTGACTTCGAGAGAATCTACTGTATAGGCGATATATACTATTTATCCTATATTATAAAATCAGGTTATTTATGAGTTTTTCCGCCCTATAGGAACTACGTGAAGACTTTGTGTGGTGGGCGCTTATTGACAACTAATCCAAAGATATTTAAACCGGGTTGGCAACCACTGTATGCATCTGGGAAACACTTCGGCGGGACGTCTCACACGCAATAAGACACGACATATTCCGTATTGGGAGCATGTTTCGCTATATCCGTTCTTCATGTGACTTGCCTTATGTCTGATTCATGAAACAATCTTTCGACCTCTGTATAATCAAGATGTTTCGCATATCGGAACTGCGTTTTCTCACTTAGTTGGTACGTTCTCTTATTGCGGTCGCATCCTTCTTATATTCACCGTTAACTATATTAAGTCGAAGTCTGATAATTTCCATTTGACCAACAGTTAGAGTCTTTACACTGGGTATATTAGTCTCTCCTATGGCTTTTCAGATCCTGCTTATGGAAATCAAAAATGAGCTCTGACTCCCACAACTATGCACATCTACAAAAACTAAATTTCTCATGCGTACACACTCACTCACCGCCCTCAGGCGTGTAAGTGCTTTGACAAGTTCTTTAAGTTTAAGTTCTCTATAAACTTCAATACTAATCAACTATTTACAAGTTTACGAGCTTCTAGTCTCTATTCGGTTAAACACTTTTCTAAGAATATTCTATACATACGTCTAATACGTATCCTTTCTCTATTCTATTTGATCACAGATCATCTGATCTTCGACATTTCGATGAATATATTTAAGAGTGTCCGATAATTTGTCTAACTATTTTGTGAAATGTTAAATTCTTTAATATTTAATATTTTCACTTAATACACATAATATCTATCTATCTTTTCTATCTATCTTTCTATCTCTGACTTTTCTATCTCTTTCGAGCGGTTCTCTCGTCTCTTCTGTTGACAATATAAACATAATATATATAATAATATCTATATACTTATCCTTAATATAATAATAACATAAAAAATGTAATCTTTCAACCGATCACCTCAAATCATAGTGGTTGCTAGGGCGGCCTCAATAAGTAAAACTGGGATTCTGTTAGTAGGTGCGAGACATTTAATAATTATTCCTTTTATCACCAGTTACTTCACCACCTTAATACATAATGAGATCATCATCACTAGCTACCTTAGATGTGGGTAGTTACCATAGCGTGGTACGTTCAGATAGTATGGGTGAAGGTGCGCTCGACGCGGGCTCTGGTCATACATATTTTTGAGTCCCGGTTTTGGATAGAGTCGTGATCGAATAAAGGCCAAAGACTATAATTATTAAATGGTAAAGTTAACAACTGTCTTGATAAATCTTATTCTTAGTTATATAATTTGCTTATGACCTTGTTTCAGGATTCGAATGTAAAAGTTTCTGAATGTTGGTGACTTTTTTTATACAAGAAAACCCTTAACTTCATATCATTGGTATACGTTAAATACAGTTGAAGTAGCAAGGTGATCACATTTAAACAGTGATGAGTGAATCATTCTACCTCCTTGTCCTACCCCACCCTGTACCTCTTAAAGATACGGAAACCCTATATACACTCAAGCGCACGAGAGGTGGCTGTGCTGTAGCTCCACAAATCTCATGAGATTTTTCATATTAAGTAAGATTTGATTATAGGAGAATATTAAGCGTCAAAGCATCATACCTTGACACTCGATACCGACACGCGTTACAAAATCTAGCGGTGCGCCGAAATTCGCATTCTACTGTATACATCTTCTGCTTCCACTTGCCCAGCGTAACGAATTCACTAGTTTTTCGATAGTGGAAAAGTTGCAATATTTCTCATATCCTTCTTCTCTCGTGTTTCCCTCATCCTTCTAACTTACATTTCTGCCTCACTTTCTTCAATGTCCATGTCTCTGTCTGCCTCATCACTATATATATATAACTGCGTTAAATATCTGCGTTAGATGGATTTTTGAGACTTTCAACACCCACTCCACTCCTTGATTAGGTTTCTGCCCGTGAGACGGCGGTGTTTATTGAGTTAAATAAAAAAAAAATATAAGGTTCTAATAAGGAATTCCTTAAGCTAGCTGAAACCCAACAAGATTGGCATGAGCATAACTACATAATATATATATATATATCCGACGTAGTGAACTACTTCTAGAATGCTAAAATGCATAACCGAGTGTATAAGCTTGTCATCCGTACTATTGATCAAAAAAATAAAAAAAAAAAAAAAGTAAAAAAAACAAAAAAAAAAAAATAAAAAATAAATAAAAAAAGAGACAGATGAAATGAGGAAAGCCGTACTTTAATCTTAGCAACCATACCTGGCAACTAAGCATACTGATTAAGGTTTATATAATAGACGATGTAGTGTAGCTTTCAAGTCAAAGAGTATAACCCTACTGAAGATTAGAGGATTATTGGATATGTTAGACTTTGAGAAGTTCATGGTCATGGCAGAAATTGCATTAACATCTCATTATCAACTCATTCAAAGGAATCACTACGGAATCCTATCTAAATCGTAATCATAAAGATGAACAGTCATCAGTATGAATCAAATAGATATAATATATCAAAATTTGCTAGTATTGGAGAGGAATTGAAGTATGACTTACTACGTAAAACATAGATGACTGCCTACAAGAGAGAATCTATTTCATGACGGTGGCATAAAAATGACGATGCCCTGCCAAGAGGTTATATTATGCATCTATATATCATATCAGTTTAGCTTGCAGTGAGTACAAATAATTTAATAGATATATATCATCATCATTATGTCGATAGAGAAGAAGCCGTAATATTCTAGTTGAATAGGTTTATTACCTTAGTACTGATAAAAACCCGATATAAATAAGGATACACTTCTATCATCTAACCAGATATATTAATACTAGTGAAAATAAGCATTAAATGTTATTTGCATCAACTAAATTTGTATGAGAATTTATATTTGAATATTTGAGTAATTGTAAAAACTGATGTTTTATATTAATTAAATGAGAGTTAATTATTTATTATATAATATTATAGTTTGAGATCAACCGTAGCGTTGGTATTCCTTCACTTAAATTGATGAAGCTGATTCAGGCCATGGGTATATTTTGCCAACAATATTTTTTTTACACTTATTTCGAGCTGTTTTTGTTTTACTTTATCTACCGCTTTATATAAATATTGAGTAATTTGCATATTGTTAAAACATAAAAGCTATAGTAGCTAAACCTTTGTTAATACTTATTGAAAATGGAAATGAAATATTATTTTAAATAAACAACAAAGCTCCGTATCAAGAAGTGCTTCTTATCGATTTATATGACCGGTAAAATTAATTAATAATTTATTACTCTATTATAAAGGTTAGCGTGCGTGATTTTGTAGAGTTATCGTAATTAGTTTTCCTCCACATAAGATTACAAAACACCCAAAGTCGATCAGAGCTACTTAGATGTTTTTACATCATAGGCAAATTACTATGCATTATAATATTTTGATGCCAGTGATGGACGGGAATGAACAATATATGATATTGTATTACTGAGTTGAATGGCCCTTACATTATCATATGGAGTGTATAGTCCTTACCTAGCCAGTTTGGTCAAACAAATGAATTTAAATTTATCTTATATTAAAATGTAGTGTATAGTGATTAACTTCTGTTGTGGTAGAATAATTTTTATAAAATTGTGACAACGGTATCAGACATAGCTGTCTACAAACGCTTATATCAAATAGAGGAAACCTACAAAATTAATCGGTAATCAAAATCGTATAGAAGCAGCGAACCAGACACATTAATTTCCAAATGCGGCATTTTCTATACAGTGCGAGATTATACATGAGTAGCCACGGTCTTACTGAAATATATCTTATCTTGAATTTACTATAAAAAATTATATGCAATTGTTAGCACATTTAATTTGAAGTATTAAGTATTAAGCATTATAAGATTGGGGCGGAAATTAGCCTATGTAGACTTATATGTAAACAAGAACAATGATTACATTAAAAAATAAAGGAACTTGATCCCTTGTGGTGAAGATTTGATCAAGTGTTTACGGTTGGGACGGTTTAGATAGGTCAAACTCATATCTGTAACAATCCAGTAGTGCAGAAAAGATATCCTCACACATAGTTATTTATAAAACGGAATAAAATCAAATTTGAGAATATAGCTTGAGTTGTGAAAGTTAAGGGGAGACTATCATAACTAGAACCCTAACTTTTTGAAATAATCAAAATTCAAAAATTTTCAACATTATTTTTTTTATTATCTAAATTAGTAGAATAAAAATTTACCTGAAAAAGTACGAATAGTGTTATATAATATTAATTTTTTATTAAATCTAAAAATTCTATAATATATAGTATTATTTTAAAATTATATAAAATAGTATAATAATTTATATTATTATAGTATAGAGTAGTATGTCTAGAACTAATAAATTTACAATATTTCAGTCAAATAATTGCAGTTCCATGGATTTAAGATAAAATAATAAATGTTTTATTTACAATTATATTAGAAACTTGCTAAATTATAATGTTACTGAGAGGATGATGTCAAACCTCTATGACTACATTCTATTATATCTGATTTTATACTGAGATCAACATAATTAAATTAGAGTCCTAGGGAAGTCACGAGGCAGTCCTTAGAGTAGAGTCACTGAGTGATAGTACTCATATAGGTAGACGCGTAGTACCGGAGTCACCTAGGTAGCCGAGGAGCCGGAACTCTAGAGCCTGAGTAATTACTAATTTTTTTTATTTACACATGAAATTAATATTATTTATTATACGGTCTTAGAAATACAAAGAAGGTAAATAGATGTTAGCCGAAAACAATATTATATTCAAATATAGTACAGTAATCCATTAGTCCGGATCCGTATATTCACGGATCCGGAAGTCAAGAGCCGCAGTCGACAGTCCTGAGAGCGGAGCCCGGAGCCTGCAAGTAATGATTTATTTTCTGAGTAAAAGAATAGTCTATATATTTTTAGTAAAGATTGGTGATAACAAAATTTTTCACAAATTAGATTTGCGTAAAAACTAAGAAAGTCCGGAATCAGAAGCCCAGAATAAAAAGTCCAGAATAATAAATCCGGAATTTGAGCCGGGCAAAGGGAGCAGGGAATACTGGGTTATGATATTTATTTTTATTCTAAAAATATTATTTTAGAGAGAAAAATTTTAAATAGGCAAGAGTATATATATAAGACGTTTAACTGTATACAATAATTATTTATTCAAATAGTACATAGAAACCTTATAAGTACGGAGCCGAGAGCTACCGGGCCGGATGCCACTTAGGAGCCCTGGTATATGAATTTTTATTCACAAAAAATAATATATATTGTTTTAGGTGAATAAAATTTTAATGCCAGAAGACGTATTGAACAATTTTCAAATAGTGCACGAACCTTAGTCGGATTCGGAGTCGGAGTCGAGCCGGAGTCGAAGTGGGAGCAGAGTCAGAGCTGGTGCCATAGTATATCCATCCTATATTTTTTTATCCAAAATAATAATTTTTTAGGCTAGAAAAATTATTTTATTTGGACCAGATAAGAAGTGCTGAACCAATTTATCAAATATGGAGCTAAAAACCTTAGTTGGAATATCCAGGATCCGGAAGTCGAGGAGCGGGATTCGGAGTATCACAGGATTCTGGTATTATAAATTTTTTATTATAACAAAAATTTGCCTATTATATTCTTCGCAAATATTTGGTCAGACTAAGAATTTAGAACTTCTCCACCACACCCAGACCGAACAAAGCGAAATCATATTTAGTCGGATCGCTGGCATCCAATTCTTTTAAAGGATTCGTGAGCTCCAACGGAGCCATCCAGTCACTAACACAGTGTAAATAGTATTAAAATTTTTTTATCTAAAGAAGAAATAATTATTTTAGTAAATTGAATAATAAAATTTAATTGCAAAAAATGACGGACACAAAATTAGTCTAAATATGCAGAGAAACCCCTTATGATCAGAATCCGGAGATATATCCCAGGAATGTTGAGTACTTCAGGAGCCTGACAGTCCACTGTGAGAGACGCACGAGGAGAACACGGACGAAGCACCTACACCGGCTGAATGGCCCTGGATGGACACTCAGCAGAGAGGTGCCAGGAGCACGGAGGGCGTTTCTTAAGTAGTCCTGTGTATCTCTTTGTGTTTTATTACAATATTTTATTATTTTTATATGACATGAAAAAAAATTAATTATTTTTTTTTTTTAGTGTGTATAATATATTGTAACATATTTAGTCCAGAAGCGCACGTCCGTGACGCTAATTTTTAAGGTGTTGCAAAATATGTTTATTTTCCCTATGTTGAGAAAGACCTTAGCGTCCGAGGTTCGGGAGTTTCCGAGCGGTATAGTTCTACGAGAGAGTCACGGACCTTAAGAGGAGTAGCTGGATCCTGGGATATGGGAAAGTAAAATTTATTTTATCATTATTGATATATTAATTTTCAATAGATATATGGAAGAAGAAATTTCACTATGATCAGAAGACGTGCGCGGTTAGAATATCCAGTATTAAAAATATGAAGTGCACGAGAAAAGGCCTTAGTTCCGGATCCGGGGAGCCGGTATCTCGAATCGGAGTTGGCCCTCAGACGGTTGAGAGCAACCACGGAGGTGGGTGCAACTATAGTAATCTGATCCCCCCTCAATGTTTCTCCTTCAGTGAAGAATGATCGTATTGTCACCACGCTAAAAAATTTATTGCATAGAGGGAGTCGAGTGCACAAAATCACATATTTTTTTCATTATTATAAAGTTATGCTACCGACACAGAGCGATATAGTAACAGAATAACTCGTAGCACACAGAAAAAAAGAGATAGAGCATGTTTAAGAGGAACCCCTCCAGCCTGAGGAGATGCCGTTTGCACGCCGGATTACGCACCACAGCATATGAGTTAGCCGGTATGCCTGGTAGACCCGGAAACCTGGGATGAGTTGGTGCCGTGTACATCTGAGTTTACATTTGTATTCCAAGCAATAAAAGTACAAACTTCTTGATCTAAGGGGAGATAATAAAATTTAATATGCTCAGAAAGTTATATCGCACTATTGAGAATTAACTAAATTTTTTTATATTCAAATATATGTGCAGAAACTTTATAGTCCAGGTCCGGATTTTCACTGAGATTACCAGGTAATCACAGTAATTACTAGGATTTTTTGAGGTATGATGTAAGTGAATCCCTGTGTATTAATATTTATAAATTTTTTATTCCTAAATAAGAATATTATTAATTTATTATTTAGAATTTATTAATATTATATTTGCCATTATTAAGTAATTATTATTAATTATTAGACTTATATGCTTATTATTGATGTCTAAATATTTTTACCTAAATTATTTATTGATTAATTGCATTAATTGAAATTCCTTAATCGGTAATTAACATACGGATTTTTTGAAAGAGGAATGTACAGAGTAGCCACGTCTGAAAGAATTGGATCGCTTTAGAAAAATTAGCCAGGGAGAGAAACTAAACATGCGTCACATAGAAAATGCGATTAAATTATCGTTTTTCAGCGAAAGAATAAAGAGGAGTCGAACGTCAAAATCAAAAACGCCTGCAGACTATTCATAGCCTAACTTAAGTAAAATAGTATTGGCAAAGGTGTCAGAAGTTTATAAAAAAGTACGAAAAAAATATCATTGCCTGCGTATCTAGGAAATTGGCCTATATATATATATATATATATATATTATAATATATATATATATATATATATATATATATATATATATAATATATATATATATAATATATATAATATATATATATATTATATATATAGTAATATATTATATATATAAATATATATATATATAATATAATATATATTATATATATATATAATATATAACAAACACTCATTGTGGACGGGCCAAATAATAAATATTTACGTCGAAATAAACTAAAAAATTAAATAAAATGAATTTGAAAATAAATCAATTTGAAGCTCAAAAAATAAAAAAAGTAAGTTATTTTATAGCAAATCAAATTTTTAATTTTTCTTTACCTAAAATAAAAAATCATTACCAACCATTCCAATACTAAATTATTTTGAGGGCTGTGGTTTACTTAAGGTCCTAATAATAATAATAATAATAATAATAATAATAATAATAATAATAATAATAATAATAATAATAATAATAATCCTAATAATAATAATAATAATAATAATAATAATAATAATAATAATAATAATAATAATAATAATAATAATAATAATAATAATAATAATAATAATAATAATAATAATAATAATGATAATAATTGTTTACACTGTATAAAAATTCTTATCAAAGAACGGGTTGATATCTCGAGAGCTAATTGGAGAAGGTAATTAGGAAGGTCATGAAATAAAAAAAATCAAATAATAAGGAATTAATAAATAAATAAATAAATAAATAAATACTGCATTAAAAATACCAAAATTTGGTGAAGCTCGGAAATATTGTACGCTGTTCTTTTTGATTAATTCAATTGATATAATACCTAAATTTGAAGCATTTACTCTTACATTTGGCCTTAAAAGTTCTTGCCAAAACCTTTGCTCTTACCTCTCTCTTTTTTTTTTTTTTTTTTTTATATTATTCCTATATTGAGGCATTTTCTCTTTCGTTTCATATTTTTTTTTATCTTACTTAAATATCATCATTTTTTTAAGCTGTCGCTAATATAATATTTTTAACAATTTATTTACTGTGAAAATATATCTAAAAACGCTATCATCATTTTTTAACAGCTCATTAATCGAGGATTTTTTATTTTTTGTGATAGGTGAATTTGTAATCTAGTGAGGGTGATTTCGTGGAAAGAATAATACCGTTAATTGGTCTCATTATGTGATTTTGTATGTATGGAGTTATGATATGGGGCATTGATGTGAAGAGAAGAATAATGTTATTAGAAAGGGATGTCGGTGGGGATTATGGATAGTGAGAAAGTTAAGTAGTGAAGCATGGGTAATATAAGTAAAAGTTAATGCTAAGAGCGTTTGAATAATCACTTAATTAGATGAACAACCATGATACACTTGAAACAAATATAGATATAGATTGAAAGAGACCCTTTAATGTTAGTAGTGCTAAAGAGATGTCGTGTTTTTAGTGCTATAACATAAGGAAATAAGAGATTCTAAATAGATAGTGGTGAATTGAAGAATAGATGATTGCATGTGAGTTTAAAATGTAAACGAGAATTGCATTGTTGATAATGTTGCTTTAATACAATTGTTGAGGTCTAAAAGGAATTTTTCAGAATAATTACATGAGGAAAATAAAAGAAAATTCTAAAAGTTGATAGTAGGAGGAAACAAGAGGTAAATGTAACATTTTAGAGTGAAAGGACAATGGATAATATTAAATAAAGTGGATATAGTGGAAAGTTTTGACACTGGAACTTGCGTAGGAAGGTTTTAAGAAAGTGTGTCAAAAGGGACTAACATTTCAAAGTCTGAGTTTTACGAGATGGTTATTTAACACCATCATTGTAATGATAAAATGGGTGAACGCTAAGGAAGAGTGTGGGAAAGAGACACTTCATAATACTTCATAATAAGATTAAGAGGTATTATGAATGTTTGTGTGAGTTTTTGAGGTAAAAAAAAATAGTGATATTTGTGTTTATATGCATCTTGAGAAACATTCATTGTATTTGGGACAAGTGACTGCAACTTGATAGAACTTTTTTTTTTTCCTTGGAATATTATTACTTGAGTGGGAGGACTCCTGAGATTCCTACAAGGTAAGAGTCGAGTTGTTTTGACTCTCTTGTATGGAAGCTTACATTTATTCGAATGTAATTTTAATAGAACTATTTCAATTTGTTAGTATAATACGTAATTTCTTATAAAATATTAGAAGTCAACAGTGAAAATTAAGTGGATAATCGTATTGGAGAAAATAAGTTGTGAATTTAGTTTTTAATGAGTTGTGGTTGTAGTGAAAGATATAATTTTGCTGGTTTTTATTCAACTAAAAGTGTATTGAGTGCCGAGTGATTTGAGATATGGGAAGATTGGTGTGAATACAAAGGTGTATTTTAAGAAGTGGTAGAGGATGTTGTTAGACTAATGGAGAATGGCAAAAGAAGAAAGTCTGCAAAGGAGAATATTAATATTATTATTATATATATTAACATTTATTTTTAAAAAATTATATTATATATTTATTTAATTAATATATTTATTCTATTATTTATTATAATATTATCATATATTATTTAATAATATTATTAATATTTTAACATGTAAAAGTATCTTTATTAAATAATATTATTTATAAATATTTATAGAATATTTATAGAATTAATTTATTTGTTTTTATATTGGCTTTTCATATCTTCATTCTCTCTCTCTATTTCTTTCTGTCATTCACTCATTTCAATCTTATCCCTTTTTCATCTTTTTTTATCTTCACTCTCTCTCTCTTTCTCTCTCTCAAAATCATTTTAAATTATTAATGAACAAGAGGTGACTAGAAGATCAGATAATTTGCAAATCTAACATTGTAATTCTCATTCATAACGAGACAGTAGGCAAGCATAATACGATTACACAATTCACAACACATACTTACACGACCTGAGACGAGAGACAGCACAGCAGCACATACACTTATTTATTATAATTATATACTATATTATATATTTTATATATATTACTTATATATAATTATAATTTATAATAATATTAATATAATTATATATTATATATATATATATATTTTATATTCTGATTTTTGTGTTTATGTTTGTGTTTTGTTGGTATATATGAGTGTTAGAGTTCAATTCATATGTAAACTGCAGGAATTTATTTTTGGCATGTTTCTGATAAGGGGGTTAAGGACTTTGGATATTACAAGTAATATTGCTAAAATAAATATATAATCTCTCCTTTCCTCTCGTTCATTTATTTTCTATATATATCGTATATATATATTTATTTTATAATTTAATTAATATATTTATTATTATTATTTAATAATATATTATATTAAAATTCATATATATTATGATTGTAAAACAAAGATGATTTAAAAATTAATATTTTTCATTATATTATTCAAAAATAAATATATTTTTATAATATTATATTATAATTATATTATTAGGTTATGATTAATCAATCTCATCAAATAATTTCCATCACTTGCTTTCCTCAGGTCGTCACATGTATGGAACAGAAAAAGATAGATGATATAAATAAAGAGGCTAGTCGAAAAATAAGACCAGCCTTAGCCGCCCAGCTCTTACCATTGCCAAAATATCTTTTTTATCCCTTACGTAGAAGAATCGTATAGCAGTCAGAAAATACAATCTTAGAAATTCACGGGACTGGGGAGATTTGAACCCCTCCTAATGGCTTTATCGTTAATATGTAGCTTTATCTTTTTAATGGCGATGGGCTAAATCCGATAATATAAATTGTATATATATATTATTAAATTATTATATATATATATTATATTAATATTATTTATTATTATATATATATTATTATATATAATATAATTTAATAATATATTATATTATAATCTATATAATATATATAATATTATTTGCATATATAATATATATATCGTGCATTTGTAAAATGTAAAAATTCTGAATTGTTTTATTATTATATAATTTTTTTACTAGACTTTCAATATTTTTTAACTTTGCTAAATAAAATATAAATAAATTAAATATAAATAATAATAAATAATAATTATAATAAATAATAATTAATAAATAAACATAAAAATATAAATATATATTATATATAATATAATAAATATATAAAATAATTCAATAAATAATAAATTAATTTAAATATTCTAGTTCTTGGACCATATTGATAATAAACTACATAATTAATAATTAATGTCTGATCAGTAAAGACATAATGATATTTGATACAAAATCTTTAATAGAATGTATAATATGCCACAATGAATTAGTGTTTATATATAATCAAATAGAATAATTTATATGATCGAGTAAATATAAATATTCTGTTTAATATTATAATATAAAAAGATTTTCATAAACTAAATAAAATTTAATTAACTGATTAATAAATAATTAAAATTGAGACAACTGTTATAGGAGTCTAAGGAATTATAATATATCAAATATATACTCAAGAAGGTAATCTTTTATATCCAGTCTTTAATTAAGTAAACACACACATTGTTAAGAGATGGAAAAATCCCCTTCCTTCTGTCATGAAATCACACCATTGGTATTTTTTGAGAAAAATTTGTGTACCTATTGTCATAAAAGTGACTAAAGCACAGGTGATACTTTCCATATTTGTGGGTAGTCGTTATCTCGCTCTATTGGTTGTCTACAAACATGCATACTTTGGGGGGAGTAAAAAAACGGAAGAACGTACAACGAGCGCTCCGCGTTTCCTCGACTTGCGTGCTTATACCTAGTAGTCTTCTCTTCGTCTAGTGTGAGGGTTCTTTTCCTGTTGCGGTTTTTCTTTTCTTATTACTTCCAACAACTCAAAGACTCTAATTTTCTACACTTTATCTTTCTTTTCATGTTTAATTTCTCTTTTTTTTTTCTTTGGCCTATCCCCCAGGGGCCTAAACTGCACCAATAATGTAATTTCTGTCTTGAGGGAATCAACCAGTCAAAAGATTGGCCGCCCCGCTGGTCTCCGCCCCTAAGAACCCATCAAGAATCAGACACTCTAGAGGCTCAAAAGACGATTTGATTCCTTAAACCTTTTGATCTCGAACCACAAAAATTAATAGAAGAGAGTATCACAGGCCCCTTTTATGGCATAACTCATGGTTCAGTCTCTTGTGAAAATTCGCACAAGATGCCATGTTCATCATTATCTATTAATATATATGTTAATATCAAATAATAAAAATATCATACTCCACTTCCCTACTTATCTCTATGACATGCTAAATACAGAAGATTTTCTCTAATAATATATATATGCTTATATAATATATCTTAGTAGGTAATACTAATAACATCTGTTTATCTTATATAACTACTCATATATTTTATGTATAGTATGATATAGGTTGACCCTCTATTAATATTTATATATATATATAATATTATTAAATATTATTTTTATATATATATATTTTTTATTTATATTATAATATATATTATTATATTAATATTTTATATATATTATATTAATAATAATAGTCATTATTATATATATTATTAAATAATTATGTATTATTATAAGCGAAAAATACTATATATTTATTAATATATTATAAAATTTATTTTATAATATTGAGTTAGATAAAGATAAAGAATTCTATTTATTCATATTTCAATAAACATATTATAATTAAAATTTATGTAAGTATAGCTTTCGTAACAAGACAACGAATAGAGCGTTGGTCCACTTTTGGGTATTGTAGACATCATGGAGATTACCAGAGTAACCACTGGTCTAGAATATTAGTATATATAATAAATAATATATTATTATTATTATAATTATTTATTATTATTTTATTTATATAAATAAAATACGATAAAATATATAATAATTATAGTATATATAATATTATAAGCTAATATTATATAGTACATAGTATATAGTATAACCTTCCCTTTTAGGTTATAGTATAGTACGTATAATATAGTTACGTATTATATATAATGGATATATATTATTAATCACATATATATAAAATTTTAGTCTATACCTATATATATTATATTGTTAACAAGGTAAGATCGAGAAGAAAGTGATTAAATAGAGCCTTTGGCTTTGAGTTAGAGAGAAAATATTCTCCACGCACAGCTAAAACCCGTTTTTGTTTCTTAAACAAATACCGCCACTATTGCTGTTCAAGTACGCGCCGAGACTCAGATACTCATCGCACGCAATGACACACAGCACCTGCTATTCTATAAGGTAGGATTTGTAATATCGCTATAGACGCCGGGACACTATAATGTTGTGTACCGCTACCGCACCGTGTGAGTCAGCCGACCCTAGAGTATAGAAGCTAGAAGTGCATTCGGTCAGAACTGCTGTCATCGACTGGTCAAAGTTTAAAGTTTCTGACTTTTAATAATGAAAATTGTATTGTATTTAAAAAAAATATTCTTCCCTTTCTTTTTTTCTGATCTTTACATTTTGATTTTTCTTGTTAAGTTAATTTATTTTGAGGAGTTCATTCAATATATCTCCTGTCTGTGTAGTGTATAAGATGCTATAACATCAGTCATCATTAGTTTACACAAGGCCATTGAGAGGAGGAGAGAGTAGACGAGAGTTAGAGAGAGATTTGAAGGAGTTGAGTTGAGAGAGAGGTAGGAGAGACGAGAGAGAGAGAGAGAGATGAGAGAGAGAGAGAGGAGAGGAGAGAGAGAGAGAGAGAGGACGAGAGAGAGAGATGAGAGAGAGAGAGATAGAGAGAGGAGAGAGAGGAGAGAGAGAGAGAGAGAGAGTCGAGATGCAGTAGTCAGAGAGAGAGAGAGAGAGGGGGGATAATAGTAAAGAGAGAGAAAGAGAGGGAAGGGAGAGAGAGAAGAAGAGAGAGAGTAGAGAGAGAGGAGGATGAGTAGGTATGAGAGAGAGTTGTTCCCCAGAGGCACCAGCAAGACGAACGAGCAGCTTGAAGGAGAGAGCAAAGAGCAGCAGGAATTGACTAAGAGGAAATTAATATGCTCCGCAACTCTATTACAAACTAGTAAGATAAAGGAATACGAGAGACAGAGAGTGAAAGCAAGAAGTAAAGAAGAGAGATGAAAGAATTTTAGTATTAGATTTAAGAATAGAGTAATGAGAGTAGTATAAAGAATAGTAAAGATGAGGCTGAAATGAATTAATTGTGTAGTATTTTAAATTAGAGCAGAGTAATAAATTAATTAGAGAGCTGATTAATAAGAGCAGGTAAGAGATAAAAAAAAAAAATATGAGCCTTCTCAGTTTCTAACATTATTATTTCGGTTAAAATATAATTTAAATATATTATAATTTATTATAGATAATTAAAAGTGGGGGTAAGAAATAAAGGAAGAATTTTTTTTCGGTTTGTAAATCAGTTCCACTTTTCCGTTTTTATTTACGGTCCCACCCTGGGCAATCAGGGGTG
>JABUQX010076312.1:0-2500 GCA_015478945.1 Trachelipus rathkii
TATTACTCTAATGGAGAATCCTCTTAAGTGGGCGATCAGGCTTGATTTTACAATTCCCAAAGCGCCCACCACCGCCGGTATCATCATCTTCTAATTGATCTAGTTTAACTTTTATGTCAAACTGCAATGATCACATTTAAACTTCTTACCGTGTGACTTCGAATGAAGTTCCAATTTTTTCATGATTTTTCAATCTATGTTCATTTTTGGTTGTTTGTTCTGAACCATTGACCTTCGTTTCTTCTCGTGTTGGTTAGATTGAGTATTCTGAGTTTGTCTGTTCTCATGATTGTTAGGTGGGTTCTCCTATCTAATCTGCTCGGAAAACGCTGTTAGTTAGGTGGGGCATATTAACTATTTTCAAGTTATTTTATTGCAGAAGGTACCTTTTAAAAATTTATAAAATAAAACTAACTGAAATTAATGAATCTATTCCAACAAATAATAAAATAATAATTAATAATAATAATATAATATAATAATATATAATAATAATAATAATAATAATAATAATAATAATATTATTTTGAAAAAAAGTAACAAGATAAATGTTTTTTTTGTATAAATCAATCAATAATGATTATGATAATAAAGGTTTAATATTCTTTGTTATTAGTTATAAGTAACCTACGAGTTGTTTTCTTTCTGATCTTTTAATGGTGCAGAGAGAACAATGATAGAAGGGAATAATTGAGGAATTAATGTCATAAACCGGAAAGGAAGGAAAAGAATCGAAAATTTGATGAATATAGAAATAGAGATCGAATTGTGGATTTATTAAAAGGATGAAGCGTATCCCTGATAGAATAGGTAAATACAGGAAAGTTTTGAAGCAATTGAGGTTTGACCTATTGAACGGAAATATGCTTTCGTGGAGAAAAAATAAATTATAAAAAAATAAACTTTTCCACAAAAAAATTGATTTTCTGTAATTCTCTCTTCTATCGATAGAAAAGGGTCTTGCATCTGAACAGAAGGGAGTTTATGGATTTTCAAGAAACGGTTTGAGTACTCCAAATTGGACCCTGGAACCTTGTAACCTGTAGAAATAAGTCAAAAATTTTGTATCGCACTAGTAATACAATAATAATTTTATGAAAATGATTATCATTTCATACAAGAATCGTTCAAATTCATAAGAAACAAATAAAACCTTTTAATTCTCTATTCTTACCAGACTTTCTTCTATTTGAGAAATTTGTTCAATATTTTGCATCAGTCTCTATTTTCTGTCCAAATCAAGGCTCGTTTTTTATTTTCATTTCATCTTGACATCAAATCGAGTCTGTAAGTTAGTATTTTTCTGTGAAAAGAT
This sequence comes from Trachelipus rathkii, assembly GCA_015478945.1. Taxonomy (NCBI): domain Eukaryota; kingdom Metazoa; phylum Arthropoda; class Malacostraca; order Isopoda; family Trachelipodidae; genus Trachelipus; species Trachelipus rathkii. The sequence goes on from JABUQX010076312.1 coordinate 1,316, forward strand.
AATTTATAAGATAATAATAATAATAATATAATAATAATAAATAATATAATAATATATAAAATAAAATATATAATAATAATAATATAATAATATACATAGTATGTTGACATTGTAGTATATGTAATGTTTAAAGTCTCCTTTTTAAACTAATTTTTTTGAATATTATTATATATATTATATATTATTATTATAGTATATATATATATAGTAATATATATATATATAATTATTATAATATATATATAGTAGTATATATATATTATATTATAATATTATATATATTATATATTCAACCCTCTCTTGCTCCACACAGGTTTTGCTATAGTGGTGCATGGGGTTTTGATCCCCTAATGACTGTATGACTTTGTATAATAATCCGGAATACTCTGCATGCTCAAGATCCCTTGCATGTTTTTGAGTCACCCTACCCAGTTATGGGGTGGCGCAGGGAGAGTTTGATGAATTCAATTAATATAATAAATAATCAATAATAATATATTATAATAATAATCATAATATAATAATAAATAACAAAAATTAATTCCTTACGGAAGTTCTTCACCATGGATTTTTGTCCAAAGCTTTTGACCATCATGTTCTGACATCTGTCTGAATTTTCTAGGGTTCATCCATTAAGTTTCCTATTTTCACATCTAATATCATAATATCAATTCAAAATTTACTTTGTTAAAATATGTAAATGCCACAAAACCTTTCCTGCTTGATAAAACAATTAAAACGATTATACTAATCTTTAGAGTTCTTTTTTTTCTAAATGATGAAGAATGACATATGTACAATTGTAGGGCCCAATATGCATATTTATACCATAGGAGTGTCATCTTTTTCTTTTTTAATTCATCGATGTTGTAATTGGATCAAAGTCAAAAATTTGCTGAATGGCAACCTACATTGAAAGAAACTAAGGAGATTCTTTTACATCTACTCAATTTTTAAACATCAATTTATTTTCTGCCACCTTCAACAAAGGGGACGACTCTTTTTTTCCCACAATTATCTAGGGCTAATAGGCTAAACATGACCACCAGGCTTGTTAAGAAAAGGTAAGGTTAGGCTAAAGACATGACCACCAGAAGTTGGTAGAGAAAAGAATGGATCAGGGGAATTTTGTTGGAAGAAACAAGAGAGAAGAATTAAATGCATCCAGAGATGAGCATTCTTTAG
>JABUQX010076312.1:7500-10733 GCA_015478945.1 Trachelipus rathkii
GTGGGTTGTTTATTCAGAGGGATTCTCTTGTTTGAAAGGAGAACTCTTGGAGGGGTATTTGATTCTCTTCTGTCAGGTGAGAGTAATGTGATAGAGAAATTTTGGGGAGAGGATTCTCTTCTGTCAGGTGAGAGTAATGTGATAGAGAAATTTTGGGGAGAGGATTCTCTTCTGTCAGGTGAGAGTAATGTGATAGAGAAATTTTGGGGAGAGAAATTTTGTTTAAACGTTTCTCTTCTGTCAGGTGAGAGTAATGTGATAGAGAAATTTTGGGGAGAGGATTCTCTTCTGTCAGGTGAGAGTAATGTGATAGAGAAATTTTGGGGAGAGGATTCTCTTCTGTCAGGTGAGAGTAATGTGATAGAGAAATTTTGGGGAGAGGATTCTCTTCTGTCAGGTGAGAGTAATGTGATAGAGAAATTTTGGGGAGAGGATTCTCTTCTGTCAGGTGAGAGTAATGTGATAGAGAAATTTTGGGGAGAGGATTCTCTTCTGTCAGGTGAGAGTAATGTGATAGAGAAATTTTGGGGAGAGGATTCTCTTCTGTCAGGTGAGAGTAATGTGAGGAGGTCATTTTGTTTAAACGTTTCTCTTCTGTCAGGTGAGAGTAATGTGATAGAGAAATTTTGGGGAGAGGCAGTCATTTTGTTTGTTGATAGCCACTGCTCCAGTTTGTCTATATATTTCTGTAGTTCTTTACTTGCTGTATTTATAGAGGGACTTTGAGCTGTGAATTTTAGCTCATCTGCATAACTATTGATTTTTATAGAGGGAAATGTGGTTTGTGGTAGATCATGCATAAAAAGATTAAAGTGTTAGTGATAGGATGGCATCATCGTGGGACTCCATTATATAACCTGTATATACAGGTAGTGTAGCAGCATTGTGTGACTCTAGCAGTAAAACTGGATAGGAAGTTTACTATTATTTTACTGTCATTGAAGTTCATTTCCGTGTTTAATACTTTCTCTATTAAGAGGTGATGTGGATGTATCAAATGTCTTGTTTATGTCTATTGCTACTATGAGAGTCCGGGATTGTGGTAGATTTTGGTTAAAACCTGTGAGGATGTTTTGTGTTAGATTGTGAAGTGGTGTGGTAGTATTTTTGTCTAAATCCATGTTGTGTATCTGAGAGGGAGATAGAGGGGTATGAAGTGGTGTGGTAGTGGAATGTTTTTGCCTAAATCCATGTTGTGTATCTGAGAGGGAGATAGAGGGGGAGATTCTATTCAGAATTAACCTTTTGAGAATTTTAGGTATCGTAGAGAGCAATGATATAGGTCTATACGTATGAAGTTGGGTGGTTTGTTAGGTTTTTGTATGGGGATTACGTGTGTTTCCAGAATGGTGGGATAATGTTGGTTTACAAAGGTATGTTGAGTATTTGGGTTAGGACAGCTATGGCTTTAGTTCCGAGGTGGTTGAGATAGACGTTGAATATTTTGTCTGAACCTTCTGCTTGTAAGTTTTTGAGGATTTTGATGGTCTTGAGTACCTTTAATGGTCGTTCTTTAATTTTTTAAGTCTTAATTGTTAATCTATTGATGGGTGTTGTAGGTTTATGGCTACTTTTAGAGTAATGTGACATAATAATAATATTGCTTTGATTTTTTGGACTAGGAATTTTGTTGTTTTGTTTATAGGTGGTTTTATGGGTTGGTGGGGGTTTGTGAAGTATGGATCTTTCATATTGTTTGGAATATTTTTGTTGTGTTGGTTTTATGGTTTGAATGTAACATTGCCAGTTTTTATTCTTATTCAAGTTGATTAAGGTTTATAACCTACTGTTGAGATCTATGATTTGGTTGTCTATTTTGCGTGAGGGAGTTTCTTTTTTTTATTAGGGTGTCTATTCTTATTGAAAAGTTGGGATTGAAATGTTTGTGGTAGCCTTGGGGGAGAAATCTTTTGAATTGAAGTGTTAAATTGATTTGTCAAGAGATGTATAGTTAGATGTTTGGATAAGATTACATTTCTTGTTCTATAAAATCAGTATAAGCTTCCCAATTTGCTCTCTTATACCTACTGTATGTTCTTTTAAAGGTTATGTTGAATTGTAATTAGTATTGGGGTATGATCAGAGGATAAGAGTATGAAAGGTAAACCTGCTACGTCATGGTAAGCTGGATTCGTGTGGGGGGGAGCATAAGGACATGTTGGGGATGTGGGGTTCGGATTATGTTGGAATGGTTGTTGAGTAGGTTGGGTTCTGTTGTTGAGGATGCTAAGCATCTATGTATGTATGTGTGTGTGTGTATGTGTGTGTGTGTGTGCATGTAGACAATGCCTGCCAAGTGGGGTATTCCATCTGAAAACACACCAGCAATGTAGGGTAAAAAAATTAGTGTGGTACTTTTTTGCTACAACACTTGGAATATTCATTTAATATTCATGGAATATTAAATGGCGAGATATGTATGTTACCCAAAAAAGTTTTAATACTCAACTTTGTCAGTAGGACAATAAATGAGTGTGTCCTGGTCGTATATTTTCTCTGAGACACACAAAAGTATGATCCTTGCACAACTAGTATGCAAATCCCACTTGAATATATGGGGTTAGCCTCTCTCAGGTGGGTGGCCAATAAGCCAATCTATACATTTTGTTCAAGACTCAGTAATTGTGGTGGAGTTCACACTTGAGTTCGTGTAAATAGTGTAGGCTATTAAAACTATAAATATTTAATTTACACAAATGATATTAAAAAAATTCTTTGAAAATTTTTTTACAAATTGACGCACATTTTAAGTATATTTTCAACCAAAATATTTTTTAAAAAATGATACAGAAGTCATACTGTTTTGTTTTGTTTGTGTAGAGATGAAGAATCACTGTCGAAATTAGGGAATCACAATGTGTCAAGATGGACTGAACTAGGGATGCCAATATTTTTAAAAAAATATCGATAATTGATATTTAAAAAAAATAAAATTGCCCTCGATACTATCAGTCAAAAAATATTGATGTTGCTTTAAAAAATATTATATATTTACATTATGTATATGTTTACAGGAACTTTGACTATGTCATCGTGACTTTTTTCAACCATCCAAATATAAATCGCCGTTAACCTCTATAGAAAGAGGTGACAATGATAGGGGAGGTGGAGGAATACTATTCATAAATCTGTCCCTTACTCTCCAGTCCCTCTCCAAACTAAACTTCATGCAGCGCACGAATTCACTTGTCCACCAACCTTACTATCTGCTTAAGGCTACCAGACGTCTCCGT
>JABUQX010076313.1:0-15000 GCA_015478945.1 Trachelipus rathkii
GGGGGAATGAGTATATTGAAGCCTAGCTTTTGTCGCGTGTCGATTTCCTGCTCTCGCTGTGTCTGTTGTTCCTTTATACTGAACAGCTGAAATTGTCGTGTGCGCTGGAGTTTCGTTCAGCCGGGTCTAGTCTTGGTTTGGTCCGGGCCATTTTCTGGCGGGCCATGCTGCCTTTTTATTTCACCGCCGCTATTTTATCTCTTGTGGCGCTTTTGGTTGCGCGCGCTGAGAAGTTGGGGTAGGCGGGGTCGTGTTTTCGTTCTCGTGTCTGTTCTAGTTACGGGCAAAGAGTTTTACAGAGCTCCATCTTGTTCTTCGTGGTGCTGGATTTCTTCCCTTCTGAACAAAGTTTCGTAATAGTCTATCTGCGACTTTAACAATCCTGATAAGTCATTATGGCTGCACCGAGTGGGATAAACTTTGTGAGCGAGGTTTGGTATATTTGGTGCATTCTTGCTTTCCATTTAGAGAGAGTTATGGGTCGATTATGGGTTGTGTTCTATGTTCCAATACATCATCGGAAGCTTTTTTATTTTCCTAACTCTCTCCTTTAGCTTCGATGGATAGTATTCGCTTGGGCTAAATTGCTTTTCGGTTGTCTTCATGCCCTGTTTGAGATAGTCCGTTATTCGATTCCTTCAATTGCTTGGAGTAAACTTCTTCTAGTGTTTTCTAATGTAGCAAGATTCGATGTTTAGTTCGTTATTTTGGAGAGGAATGGTGATTTTTGGAGACCAGATGTTTGTGGCTTATAAAATTGTGCATTATTCAAACGAACTATCGTGGTGTATGTTCTAGTATTGATTTAATTTGAAAATTGTTGTGTGTCACTATTTCTCATATATTTAATAATCATCATTATTGGTCAAAGTTGGTTAACTGACTTGATTTGTGTAGTTACTGTATTGTTTTTAAGGGTGAATTGGTATCAGGACGGCCTTGCTCTTTTCTTTGGCGCGAAGATTGAGGGCGTGATTTCAAAACTCGGCCTCTGAAGGGCAGAAAGCAGATGGGTCCTGCGTCATCATGCGAGGGGGAAAATCGTTGGGGGAAGGGAGTTTTGTCCTTCCCTCTTTTTGTGGACTTCTTTGTTTTTTGCGTCACTGAGAGAGCAGCTTTTTCGTTGATACCCTTTTTTGGTCATTTCTAAGTGGTTCGGTTGGTTCTTTGACTGGGGTGGCTCTGTATTTGAGATCAAGGTTATGGCCTTGAGTATTAATGAGCTAATGTTCGCAAGAGCTTTGTTTTGATGGAGACTCGACAATTTGTCCGAAAATGGCACTGGTTTTTCTGTTTACCTACCTATTCTTACGAAAGATTACACTTATGGGGAATGAAGCTTCAAGGATACATATGAGACTTTTCTTTTCTATTTTCAATCGAAAATGAGAGTCTAACATGAAGTCGTGTAATCTTTTCACAGGTAGCAGGAATATCAGCAGAATATTTTAATTCCAGTTTAATTTTATTTAGAAATTAAGAGGTGTTCGCATGATAAATAAAACGATGAAACTATAGCGATACGTAGTGATGATTTAATTATATAGTTTTTTCAAATTTTTTAACGTTCTGACTCCTAATGTAGTGGGGCAGCAGGGGGTTCTATAGTCACTTTTGTGGCGGTCAGCCGATGAGTGTCACGCTGAAATTCACTTTCAGCTATTGCAAAATGATTAATGACTTGCACTTCATCAAGTCATTGGGGAATTGATTGATATTTACTTTCGCTCGTGTAGTGCCTTTATTATGTATTATGTGAGATGACAGATTGAGGGAGATGGTATGAATCAGTAAAGATAGGTAATTAAGATGTGACAAGTCGGCATTAGCAACTATATTAATATTACACCAGAAAATCACGATACTTATACGAGAGCACTAATTTTCCTAATAGCCTGCGGCGTTTAGGGTTTGAACTTACAAATTTCTTAGAGCATCCTCACGCTATGAGGGTCCCTACTATAAGATCTCCACGACGATTTGGTGGCGTCTCCCTGCTTCAATGCTACCAAAATTAATGCAGCCCTTTGTTTTGGCCACTCTCCTTTTAGGGGAAAGTGAAAGAGGCGCCAAACCTTGCGTTCTTAAAAATTCAATGTACATATGTATAGTATGAATGTAGATTCCACCATTGGTTTAAGTGATATGCATGAGGCTTGCAATGAGCTCTCTTACAGAGTTGTCATAAAGCCCTAAGACAATGCATTGCTATTTTGTCTCACAGGTAATCCCTATTCGTTAATTTTCAACCTTTATAGTATTATATATTAATATATATATATATATTATATATATATAATATATATATATATTATATATATAATATAGTATATATATTATAATTATATATAATATATATATTATATATATATATTACACCGAAGATATACTATATTATATATTTAAAAAAAACTTATCTTTATTTTTATTTAATTTTGTTTAAAATATTTTATTTTTTCAAAAAATTTATTTTTATGTTTATAACTTAAAAATTTGCATTTTTACACACCCTAAAATAGTAATCGATTAAATCAGTAATAGTCAAACCATGCCACCCATTTTCTCCCTTTGTGGTTCCTTCACCCTCCAGCCACTCCACCCGTCCACCCGCCAGCCCGCCTTATCTAATTATCGATACTGATCAATGCGAATTAGGCTATACGTAACAAAAGTTTTCTTTATTAATGAGCTTACAATAGCATCATCTGACTGAAGAATATAATCCCACCAACGACAAGAATGACACACCCTTAGAACTGGATGAAGTGTTAACGTTAAATAAGTTTATCACTTAACAACAGTAAAGTAACTAACATAACATACAAAAACGTAACCTATTCAACTACTTTCTTTTCAAGCAGTATCTCTAACAATAACTTATATGTTTACTTACTATGGTAGATCGTTAACAACAATTTTTATCATAAGATGGATATTATCATGACTGACCATATGAATATATTACGCCTAACGTAATAAAAGTTTGTCCATCAAAAATAAATACTACATAGCAATAACCCGAGACTACAAGAAAAATAATGTACAACTGACAAACCTTACAGCCAACTTTTCGCTATGAAATATAACTGTTTTATACTTATAGCAAAGTGCCATCACTTTAGACACTAGTAAAGTAACTAACATTGCATTTTTGTAATAACGTAACGCTATTCAGTACTTTTTCAATGTCATTCTCCTAACGCAATATTAACGGTTAATTTTTACAATTAATCAGTTTAAATTACTAATAATATATACACTCCGTTGTAAAATTACATACAGAACCAATCGAATAATATTGCTAACTTTATCTATTATTTTTTTTACATTAACATAGTAATTAATCTAAATTTAATTTTATTCATAACCTTACTCTAATGCGTAGTCATAATCCGCCAAGGTAAATTAATGCAGAAACCATAAAAAGTTTTTATCCAGACATAACATAAAATAAATTCTTTGAATAAAATATCGTAGTAAAGTGTAATAGTTACCGATACTTATAATTGCAGTTAAATCCAGTAAAATCAAACATCGTCCCCCCCTCCCCTCTCCACCCATGCCGTGGCCATTGATCTGTGGTCTTTGATTCATGGTCACATCTTCGGGGTATCATTTCGGATAAACATAACACGAAAAAATAAGTCTTTATATACTAACCATCAACGAATAAATGCTAACCTAACATTGTTTCCAACAATTAAATATAAGCTAACATAGGCATTACCATAGAAATCTTAAATAATAATATGTACAAGCGGACTTATAACCTAAGCAGCACCTTACGCGCAAGATAAACTACTAACATTAAACTAAAGTTCCATACTTAATCAATCAGTTAAAAGTACTTATCACTGCGTACAAAGCGTAACCTATTGCACACTTTTTTCAAGCATATCTCTAACATATTCAATGTTAATTTACAGTTAATAATGTTTAATATTTAAGAAATTAGCATAACCTCTGTTCCTAATTACATACGGTGACTAACGAATATAACGCTAACGTAACAGTTTTTTTTTACAGTAACATAGTAAAATTTAACATAAAAATTCATTCATAATCATTGGCGATAGATATCATAATCCCAACGAATAATGCAAACAATAACAAAAGTTTTTATTCAAACAGTAACATAAAAAATACAAGTTCATCTCAAGCATAACATAAAATACAACTTTTTGAAATAAAATATCATAGAAGAGTGTAATAGTTTACTGATTTTAAAAGCTGTTATAAATCAATAAATCTTAGTAAATCAACGATCCGTCCCTCTATCTGTTCCTCCTCCCACCCACCTTGCCCATGATCTATGTGATCTAAGTCGATTCAAGTCTATCATTTCGAGTATCATTTCGGATAAACATAACATTAAAATAAGCTCTTTACCTGACTATATTCGAATATACGCTTACGTAACAAGGTTTTTAGCATCAATAGAAAGCGTAACATACCATAACCGGCGAACTAAGAATATAACGTACAATGGGATGCGCCCCTTAAATTGGTGTGAATCCACAGAATAGGAATCACCACTAAGGGGATGTAAGCGGGTTTCGGGCCTCAGCCTAAAGGACTGAGGCCTTAGGCCCTCGCTTCGGAGGGGTTACTATGCCCGCTTGCAACCCCCTTAGGGGTGTTATCCCCATTCTGTTGGATTCACACCCTTTTAAGGGGCCGTATTCCCCATGGGGTGATCTCCTATGTAGTCTTATCAGTGCGCTCTAATCGTCCTCCTGTATGAAGCGATGTGCCAGAACCTATTTAGTTTTTTTATAGTAATATGTCTTGAAGATTGATATAGCTTTGTTAATGCCTACAGTTTATTCACATTAGTACGCCTGGTATGCTGAGGTACAAAACTCAACCTATACTGGCTTTTCAATCAAACATCGCGTAGATAAAGCAGTTTCATATTCAACAAATCCTTATACAGTCTCCAAAAACGTTTCAAAGATACCAGCATCTTTGTAACTATGAATTTGATACTTAACTATTCATCAAAGTGTCATTGCATATTAATTATAGCGGTCATTGTATACTATGAAATTAAGAACGTAGACATCTATGCAAAATTTCTACTGTCTAATACTATCTATAATATATTAACGCTATGCGTATCATATCAGATAACGGAATAATATCGCTAACATATTATATTTCCTGAACTAAAATACATATAGTACAACAGCAATTAACCAGGCGTACTTAAGCGTGAATTAACTGTAGACATTACTAAAGTAAAATCTCAAAGCTTTACTATAACTATATCTGATAGGTTTGTCTTAACTATCGTATCATACAGAGTGCGTTTGGTAGAACTGTAAAGCCCTACTTGGAGATCACCGCATTAGGGGATGCCGTTCTCTTGAAGAGGTTGTGATATTCTCTCAGAATGTGGGATGCACCCCTGAAGGGGGTGGTAAGCGGGTTCGGGCCTAGCCAAAGGGACTTGAAGGCCTTTTAGCCTCTCCTTCGGAGGGGTAATGGCCGCTTACACCCCCTTAGGGGTGATCTCCATTCTGTGGATTCACACCCTTTAATGGGCGCATTCTCCAATTGTGTGATCTCCAAGGTAGTGCTTTACAGGTTTCTGCCAAATACTGCGATCTTGTTAATGATGCGATGTTTGCCAAACGCATCAGTTTGTTTATAAGTAATTGCTTGAGATTGTTATACTTTTGTTAATGTCGTATCAGTTTTATTCACTTTCTCAATGTACGCCTGGTATGTTCTGTGTGTACTGATATTTGTTTTATAGTTTCAGGAAATTATGTTAGCGTTTTTATTCGTTGATTCTCTATGATCTAAATTTTTTTTTATTTATGTTGTCAGTGAATTTGCTGATTTCTACGTTTATTCATAGTTCAAAATGATGTTTTATTGATAATGTCATGACAGCATTTGAGAATTGTATATCTAATATCGATAGTTCAAGATTGCTGGTTCTTTGAAATGTTTGGACATCTTTGTTTAAGGATTTTGTTAGATAAATGCTGCTTTATCTGCCGATGTTATGGTTGAAAAGCCAGTATAGGTTAAGTTTGCTGTGTAATGAGGGATAGTTTGAGAACTTATTTCATAGTCCTAATGATTATTGTCTTATTGTTAGATGCCTTGATGTTAAGTTATCTATAGTAGGATTTCACTGTACCCTTGTAGTTAGTGTTTATGTAGTGTTGTTTAAGTGTGCTGGTGTTTATGTTGTGTTTGTTAAATTTATTTACTTATATATCTATGTCGTATAGATTAATTAACTATTAGTTGCTAAGGAGAGTTGTAGTTTCTTAAGATAGTTACTGTGTTAACGTGACGAAATGATATAGTTATGTATATACGAGAGAATAGGTGTAAGTTTTGCAGGTTTAATATGTATTTTGCTCGAGGAGTTTGCTAATGTCTGATGTTTATGTCATAGTTAAGATTATGCAATGTTTATATCTTGATATTGTAGTGACACTTGATGAATAGTTTAGAACTTATGTCATTATTTGGTCCAAATGTAATGTCCCTTTATTCGTAGTATCTGATGTTAGTATCTATAGTTCAGTTGATGCTGGTTATTCTTTGATATGCTTTTTCACTATTGTTGATAGTTTGGATTTTTGTTTGATAGATACTTGCATATGCTTTTGTTGGGGCTGGAATTGTTAAGATAAAAGTGGGTGAATTATCATTGTATTTTTGTTATGTCCTGTTGTAGCTACTTTTAGTCCTTTTGATTATATGTGGAAATTTTTGTGAATGTTAGCAGATAGTCATACGTTTGTAGGTGGTTATTTATGTTTGTCAGTACATTTATATTCCTAGTTTCTATTATGTATGTATATTGTATCCTTATTGATGTTGGAAGACTTTGTTACTCTTTTGAATCATTATTTTCGTGATGTTCTGTATGATATAATAGGCATTATGTGGTTATTTGATATTGTAAATATTAGTATGTGAGTAGGTAAAATTAACAATGTATTTGTTTGTTATCATTTGTGTATATCGTTGTTAAAGAATAAGTTGTTTGTCTTTAATGTGGTTATTGTTTACTTGTACTGCTGGTTTAAAGTACTGGAACTTTTTGTTATGTTGATTTTTTTATTGATTTGTGCGTTATGTATGTTTATGGTTGTCGTTTTGACTTTTATTGTTTTATGTTCAGGGTTAGATATTTTTAGCTTATAGTGCTAAAGATTTTTGTTTGAACGTGTGTTTTTAGCGTATATTTCGTTGGCATTTGTTATAAATTGAACTTTTATTATTATTGTATCCGAATATGAAGCTCTAATATATGACTTTGGGAATTCGATAGATCAGTAGTAATCATGGAAAGGTGGGTGGGAGGAGTAGAGGATCGGATGGTTTAATTTAGCTAATTTATTTCATTTCATGCTTTAAAATCAGTTTAAACTAATTACAGCATTTTCTATGTATTTTTTTCAATAGAAGTTGTTTTTAGTTAAATTTTGGTAATTATAATACTGTTGTTATGTTTTTGATGTTATTTGGTGATAAAACTTTTATGTTTGCCATTATTCGTTGGAGATTATGATATTTCGGTAGGTTATTGTATGAATTTTTTGTTAAATTTTACTATGTTTATTGTAATATAAACTGTTACGTTAGCGTTATATTCGTTGTCAGTATATAATTAGACAGGGTTATGCTAAATGTTTTTTAAAAACTTCACAATTAATGTAAATTAACAATTGATATGTTTAGAGATATGCTTGAAAAAGGTGTGAATAGGTTATTCTCTTTGTACGTGTGATAGTGCTATATTTTATGATCTGTTGTTAGTGTAGGACTTTGTTAATTTTTTATGGTAGTTTATTTGCGCGTAAGGGTTTTTTAGGTTGCTGAGGTGGGCTAATATCGTTCATAAGTTCTGGTAATTTGCTATGTTAGCTTTATTATGTAAAAACTAATGTTTGACGTTAGCATATATTTGTTGGTTAGTAAATAAAGAACTTATTTTTGTATCATGGTTTATTGTCGTATAATGATTAACTCTGATTATATATGAACTGAATCAGATTAGATCATAGATCTCATTGTTGACTTGGGGTGGGAGGGGAAGTTGGAGTTGAACGTGTGTGGTTTGTTTACACTGATTTATCTGATTTACTTGCTTTTAGGATCGTTAAACTATTACACTTTACACATATTTTACTCAAAGAAATTGATATTTGAAATAAAGATGGTTTGAGTAAAAAGATTTTATTGTTTCCATATTTATTTCTTAGCCGATTATGATTGTTTAGGTAAGGTATGAATTAAATTTTATGTTAAATATTAATGTTAATGTAAAACTTTTGTTAGTTGCATATTATCGTGTTCTGTAATTGATATTAATATGTCAAGGACGTAATAATTTTTGTTAATATAACTGTGTCAATGTAGATTAACTGTTAGATATGTTAGAGAGTATGCTTGACAAAGTATGATAGGTTACGTTTTGCATGTCATGTGTATTTACTTACTGTGTGTTATGTGTGGACTTTTGTTAATGTGTTTATAACAGTTTATTTAAATGCCGTAAGTTGTGTTTAGGTTTGGTCGTTGTATCATTATTTTTCTTGTTCGGTTATTCTATGTTAGCTTCATGTGTGTGAAACTTATACGTTAAGAGTAATTATTCATTTATTTGATCAGGTAATGAAATAATTATTCAAGTTGTTGTATAAATTATTTAAATTATACATGTTAATTGTAAAATTAATCATTTTGTTTATGTTGGGATATGTTCGTTGAATAAAATGTTGATTTAGGTTACGGTTTTTGGTATGGTAATGTTAGTTACTTTTTCTGTTGATGATAGGTGTGAAACTTTGTTAACGTTAAGAGTTTTATTCATGTTTAATGTGTGTTAGGTTTGTTGTTGTTCGTTGTGGTTTATATTCTTAGTTCAGATGATGCTATTGTAAGCTTTTTATTATTATGTTAAACTTTGTTACTGTTTGCTCGTATTATTCGTTGTATCAGTGATGATATAGACAAGGTTATGATAAATTTGTTAAATTTTTACCAATTGTTAATTCTATAGATTTTGAACATTGCTGATGGGTTAGAGATTAGCTTGATCAAAGCAATGCATAGGTATTAGTTTTTTTTGTAGATGCTCTGTTTAGTTACTTTATCTGTTGTTTTAAGTGTTGGAACTTTGTTAAGTTAACAGTGTTATCGTGTTTAAAGTGTGTTGGGTTCAGCGTTGACTTTTATTCTCTAGTTCAGATTGATGTTATGTTAGCTTTCATTTAGGGTGAAAGCTTTGTCATCGTTATGCGAACTCGTTTATCAGTTTTATATAGAATCTTAATTTACTTGTTTTAGCTATATTATTTTACCAAAATGATACTCGATTGTAACTTGTGGAATTATTATGATATTATATAGTCATTAGTTTAAGTTGTCTGATGGTGTGGTGATTTCGTGTGTGAATTGTGGTGGGATGGGGTGGGTTGTGGTGTTGTTTTACTGAATTTTATCTATTTACTGTTTTAGGGTGTGTTAAAATTATGCAAATTTTTTTAAGTTAAAACGTATAAATAATGTAATTTATTTTTTTTGTAAAATAAGTATATTTTAAATTAAAATTAGTAATAAGTATTATAATTATATAATAAGTTTTTTTTTTTACAAATATTATATATATTTTTTATAAATCAAACTAATAATATTTAAAAGTAGAATAAATAATTATTTGAAATAAGATTAAATTTAAATAAATATAATATTACAAATAATACGTATATTATTATTCTGATGCTTTTTAAATTAAGTTGTTTTATTGATTCCTGTTGTACATACTAAGATCTAACTGTATTTGTCGTAATGTTTCTGTTTAAATTGAATTTCAAGACAGAAGAATTCTATAGGTATTTGCTTTCTTATGTTTCGAAAAAATGGAGGAGCCTGAAAATCTCGACTGTGTATCTTGAATAACTCTATTATGAAACAGGAAAATACATACAATAAGTGGAAACGAATTGTCTAGTAAGACCTTGGGTTTGTATAAATTACGGAATTAATCGTATATATCAGAATAATGATATTCGTATAATTGGGTTAAAGCTCTGTAACTATGTAAATATATCATGAACACGATTACAGAATATAGCGGTTAGGTGTATTAGTAGCCTTTTACATGGAATTATTTGAATCCAATAGTGGTTCGTTGCGTGCTGGTGCGTGGATACTGTGTTTATCTTTCTTCTGTATTGGGTCGAGAAATGTAAGAATCTCGACCAGTTACTTTTGGGTCTGTTTATTAACACTTATCTGGATTTCGTTCAGTATGACAGTTTTCGTCTGTTCTTGTGTAAGTTGTATAACGTTCATCTGCTCTCTAAGTACTTAGTGATATCTTTTTTATCTGTAAGGAACCTTCGTATATATTCCACACGAATTGTGTCCTTTATATTTTTTTCGTTAAAAAATTCGAATTGTGTAGAGCGGATTTTAATTTAGCTGTATTCCATTTCGAGTGCAAATATATAGTATCCTTTGTTTCATTTTTCGTGTTTTGATGTTGATATCCTTCTAAGATTATTCGATACTTAGTATAGTTCTGTTGGTAATAGTTCTATATGTTAGTGTCGGTTCTGGATTTGCATTTTGCCTTTTTCTGGGGGAAAGTATCTATTCAGAGGTGACAGCGTGTATGTAGGTTTTATAATTGATTTGATATGAGGTGTTGTTTTTTTCATTCCGCCTATTCTATATATGCTATAAAAGTATTGATTGTTACGCAACTATTGGTATTATCCCCTTCGTATGCTGTCACATTCCTTTGCGTACGTACATGTTATATGGTTTCAATCTGTTCAGTTTTTCATCTGAATAATATTATTTCATGCTTTGTTGCTTCACAATTGAATAAATACGAATTATACGTCTCATCTTAAAGAGGTCACATACTCGAGGATCTTACTCATGTTAATGCGTCATGATGATTAATCTACACATACACTGAAACATTGCGGTTTGCTCAATAAGGTAGGGTGTACAGGAAGTAGCTGGATGAACTAGCGAATTGAATTAATGTTCTTTCTCTTTCTGGCAGTGAGCGTATTGCCGTTGCTATATGAACTCTGTTATATGCGAAGAATGTGATTAGTGCGCATGCCAGTTTAATTTATATCTTATCATCATTTCAGATGGAGTGAATGCCGTCTGGATGAAATATATATAGAGGTTTGCGTCAATTTATACATGAAGTTCCTCTGTCCAGTGTATTATGATTGAAATTAATAAAATATTTTTTTATTTTATTTATTATTGTCTCTTTTCAATGTAAATTATTGTTATGTTATATATAATAAATTGAAAACTTGTACTTCCTCTTCTTTATGTTTAATCGTGTTTTATATGGTATTGGTTATGGTTTGAAATGTTATATCATTTATATGTTTCTTACATCAGAATATGTTATGTTGCTTTATTGATGTGTAAAACGCTTTGTTATGTCAACATAGTATCGATGGGTTAGTAATTTATAAAAGAACAATATTTTATTGCTGATGTTGTGATCCATAAATATGATACTCCGAAATTGATGTACTTGAATAATGATCTATAGACATAATATGATTTAATTAGACCAAGTACCTCAATAGATACAAGGGTTGGGATCGGGGAGGGGGAGGGATGGGTGGCTTGATTTACTGTATTTCACTGTATTTATTACTGTTTTAGTGTAAGTAAAAATGTAAATTTTTTTACGTTTTATTAAACAATAAATAGTGATATATAAATTTTTTGTAAAAACATATGGTTTTAAAGAAAGTAATTTGAAAAATAAATAAGTTTTTTTTCAAAAACATGTCATAAAGTTTTAATATGAAATGAAAGTCAAAATCATTACTAGAACTACTTAAAAAAAGTTTAAGAATATGAAATTAAATAATATTATATATATAAAATTAATTTAAACATAACACAGCGCGACAGTACTGTTGATTTGTGGGTTATAATGAATATTTTAACCTTAGCAATCAGCTTCGTGAACCTGTTGTTCTGTATGCATTGTCATATGTTAACTTTACTGTTGTTAAGTTATGGAACTTTGTTAATGTTTGTTGTCTGTTTATTCGAGCGTAAGGTTATGTTAGATTTTGTCATTGTACTATTATTATATCGTAAGTTCAGTTTGAAAAACTTGTACATAATGCATATATTAATTGATCAGTATGAGCAATTAGACAATGTTTGAATAAATATTGTTAAATATACATGTTATGTAGAAAATATTTCATGTATTGTTTAGATAAAAGTGTGGATGTAGTTTCACGTTCTGCGCTCATGTTAGTTTTCTTTACTGTTGTGTTAAGTATGGAACTTGTTTTAAATTGTTGTCAGTTTATTTCGTGTTAATTATCGTTGTAGGTTGTCGTGTACATTTAATATTTTATTCGTGTTTTGACATGTTATCATTTATTGATGTAAAAACTGTCGCATTAAGCATTATACGTTGGTCATGTATGATATTAGGTTAGGCTTATGAATAAATTTGTAAATGTTATTATGTTAATGTAAATTGCAACGATATGTTAGAGATATGTTTTGAAAAAGTGTGAATAGGTTTACGTTTTGTATGCTAGTGTTATGTTATTTTATCTGTGTTAGTGTGAACTTTTGTTAATGTTATAGTTTATTCATGCAATAAGGTGGGTTAGGTTTTGTCGTTGTACATTATATCGTATTTCAGTTGATGCTATGTTTGCTTATTGATGTGAAAACTTTGTTACGTTAGCAGATATTCATTGATCAGTATGATAATTAGAATATGGTTTGGAAAGATATTTTGTTTAAATATTTACTTTGTTAATGTAAAGATGTTATTTGTATGATCTAAGCAGGGTACTTACAGTAGGGTAAACGTTCTGGCGCTCATGTTAGTTTTTACTTTACGGTGTTGTTAGAGTCTGGAACTTTTGTTTAATGTTAGCAGTTTTCGTGCTTAAATCGTTTGTTAGGTTTGCGTGTACTATTTATCTTAGCTCAGATTTTGATGACATGTTAGCATTATTTGATGCGGAAATTGTCGGCAGTTAGCATGATATTTGTTGGTTCGAGTGATAGAAGGAGAACTGTTTTGCATGTTTAAGTGTTATCTAAAATGACAGCTCGAAATAAATCTTAATATAATATGTAATCAATAGGATCTAATATTAGCCAGATAATCAACTTAGATCAGGGTTTGGTTATGGGGGAGGGGTGGATGGCTTGATTTACTGAGTTAGCAGCTTTTGGGTGATGTGAAAGATTGCATAATTTTAGAGTCATATTAACATAATCATGATACTATTAAATTACCTTAAGAATGTTATTTTATTTTTGTTTATTTGTATTTTATTTTATTTTAATTTTTGTTTATTTTATTTATTCATTTTACTTTTTACTTATTTATTTTTTTTTTATTTATTTATTTGTTTGTATTTATATTTTCTTTATTTATTTATTTATTATTTATAATTTATTTATTTTTATTTATTTGATTTTTTTAAACTTACAACCTTCATATTCGAGTTCTACGTCCTTATAAACATATATTTTGATACTAATATGGGACTAAGCGAATATTTATTAATTCGGCACTGCACCGGTGCCAGCATTCCGGAGCAACACCGTGCAGATTCCATGATTCCGGCTTCTTCTAACTCTCGACGTCCTTGTTGCTCCACTCTTTCTTCCCGCAGCAGTACAATCCGACTCCTTCTTCCACTTTCTTAATGCATTCTGTTCATTTCTAAGGGGGTTGCCCCCCTATCATTGGGGTTCCCGACACCATGTACGGACTTTTGAAAACCACCGATATTCTGATGAGTCTAGGGGTTCAGAAATTATATATTAAAGGACAGCCAAGATATTGAATCATTTTAACATGTCAAATATGTTAGATATACTCGGTACCGGGGCACCGGAGCCAGCACCGGTTCAGCTGTCAAACTCCTTACTCTCTGAGTCATGACTCCTCTCCACTCTTTCCTTTCCAATAAGTCATGTCCTTCATCCCTGTCTTCCCTTCTCCTGTCGACCTCTGATTTGCACTCTGTGGTTTTTTTTTTAGTTGGAATGACCCTCTCTCTGTGGGGGGTCTGACAGCCCTATACGGCACTGTATTTGTATATATCGCATTCTAATATCGAGATGCTACGGTTTCGCAGTAACTATATATTAAGGATCATTCTGAAGTTGTTGGTTTGTTATATGGGTCGGATGTTTTATCATCTCGGCACCGCATCGCTTCCAGCACCGGTGCTGTATGCCTAGATCCTTCAAGTATCCGTATACCAACTCTTTCTTAGAAATTTAACTCTGAAATCTCTCATTCCAAATTACATGTGCCGCTTGTCTCAGCGTAACATGTCAATTTTTTAAGGGGGTAGGGACCTCCCTCGGGGTGGCCACGGGGACGTACCTCGTCTACGACAAGATTACCTCATCAGCTAACCCCCCTCCAAATTTTTTTAATCCGATATGATTAATTTCTAACCTCTGTAGATTTATATATATTCGGAAACCAAGAGGCTATAGCCGGGGCTGAGCGAGAGGCCGGAGCCCGTGAGCCGGTAGCCGGAGCCTAAAAATCGATTCCTTTCGAATATATATAGTATATAATAGTATCATATATATTTATATATATATATTATTTATATATATATTATAGTATATGTATATTTATATATATATAATATATTATATAATTATAGTATATATATATATATAGTATATATTATATATATGAAATATATATAAGTATGGCTTTGGTGTAATATTCTTTAAATGTCAGTTTTTCATCGATTTTATTTTTTATGTATTTCGATATTTGATTAGGGATTTTTGGAGGAGTTGAAAAAAAGGCAATATTACTCGTTAATATTATATATTATATATATAGTATTATTATATATATTATATATATATATATAGTATAGTATATATATAATATATTATAATATATTTATATATATATATATATAGTATATATATAGTATATATCGGTAT
>JABUQX010076313.1:22500-25000 GCA_015478945.1 Trachelipus rathkii
TACCGTGTAAATCATCTTCTACGATCTCTGCTTGTGAAATAATTGAAAAAATATAAAGACATTTTAACTTTCCTGAAGGGTATAGGACCCGTGCCACAGTGGACGGCGAGTCACCATTATAGCCACAGCACCAGCGATAAGGTTAAGGAAAGGTTAACTTATGAAGAATAATTGCGTAACAAAGGCTGGGTAATAATAAATTAAATAGTTAAATTGAACAAATAAATTAAATAAACAAATTAGAAATAAATAATATATATATATATATATATATATATATATATATATATATATAACATATAACACCATATATGTTATATATACTATATTATATATATAATAACAACCATAACATATATATATAGGTGAAGGTTACCATAAAGGAAGAGGAAAAACTATAGACTTTTGAGGAAAGTTTATTTAGAAGAAAGAAGTTTATATATATATTAGAACATGAAAAGCAATTATTTAAAAAAAAAAATTTTTTTAATTTTATATAATTACTTCTAGAAACGCATGCTTTGTCGTGGTACTTTTTAGATCGTGGAACATTTTTTAATGATTTGCGAGTTTATATTTAATTTTTTTTTTAAACTAATGGGAACCCCAAGGGTATACCGTACCGATGGCAGGAGTCAGGGGTCTCTCGGCCTTCCAGGGAACTACAGGGTAAGGACTATTTCCCCCCTTCGGGGGTCTCCGGAATCCCCGCTCTTTGGTATTTGGGTGTCACTTGGGGTTCCTCCGCCCCTCCCCGGGATATGGAAAACGTCCCCCCCCTCTGTTCTCCGTCGGCTCGAGCCCCCTACTTGGCCGTATAAAATACTTTATATATATTGTATTTTACACGGCCAGAGTAGGGAGACTCAGTGCAGGAGGCTCTAGTGCTTACCGGGGAGGGCAGGCTGTTTGCAAACAGTGTTCAGAGACCTCCCGGAAGAGAGATGATTTACCCTGTCTTGGAAGTTCAGCCCAAACTTCTCTGTCGGTGGGGTTCCCGATAATTTAAAAAATAAAATAAATATAAACTCATAGGCCAAGTTAAAGTGTTTGCACAATCAAAGTGCCACGACAAACATGCGTCTAGAGTAATTGTATTAAAAAAAAAAAGTAAAATACATTTAGCGGCATAGCGGGCTGCTATATATGACAAACTTTCTTCTAAATCTTTCTCAAAGTCTATAGTTTTTCCTTTCTTTATGTTAACCTTCACCTATATATATATATATATATATATATATATATATATATATATATATATATATAGCACTATATATATATATATATATATATATATATATATATATATATATATATATATATGGAGCGGGGGTGGGCGCGCAAATTTTAAATTTTTGCGCGCCAACGCAACGCAAGTGGAAGAGAATTTGATCTCAAAACAAGCCACACAATATTTCAAAAAAAAATTAGTCCACCAGCTCAAAAGGTAATTATATCGTTTTTAAAACTTTTAATTTGGGGCATAAATGATAAAACGCAAGTATTTAAAGATGAAATTATTTTTATATTTAATTTAATATACAATATATTATATATATATAATAAAAAGTGAGAAAAGATTTTAATCTTGTTCAGTATCAGCAATCTACTTCTCTCCTCTTGCATTCTGAATAGGGTCATTTCCCTTTCATAAAGATAAATTTTCAAAATTGCTGCCTCTTTGCTCTTGAATCAGGCACTCCATTCCAAGCAACCTCTCTCTCCTGCAGGGAGCGGGTGGCAGGATATGCTTAATAAACAAGTCCACCCAGGCCGACCTCCAGGTATTCACACGGAAACAGGGTCCTATGAGAGGGGTACTGTAGTGAACATTTACTCAACCCAGCTATCCAAGATTTGTCCCAATTTCTCCTCCCGAGGTGTCTGCTGGATATATGGGCTCCTCAGTTTCTGAAATATTTAGAAATGGTATCAGGAACTCAATTTTTTAAGTTCATTTGAACATTATGCCAGTGTATTGTGAATATATATTATGTAACGTATAATTATATATATATATATATATATATATATATATATTTTATAACTATTATATTATATATATATATATATATATATATATATATCTCTATATAATATATATATAAATAATAACTATATAACAACTATTCATATTTGAAAATCTAATATATATAACAACAATAATATATATATAATATATATATATATATATATATTTATATATATATATATATATATGTATATACATATATATATATATATATATATATATATATATATATATATATATATATACTTTCTTCTTCTTTCTCCTATATATCTTTCTTTCTCTATATATATATATATATATATATATATATATATATATATAATATAAGAAATGCTTAAAGTTTGTTCCAAATTATAAAAATAACTCACCATAAATGGGTCATTTTCAGACTCAGTCCCATCACCTTCAGTGCCTTAATGCGGAGGAGTAACATTCGATGCAATATTACACTTTATTTCTTCCAGTATC
>JABUQX010076313.1:30000-49157 GCA_015478945.1 Trachelipus rathkii
CGGTATTACATGCGTTTTAAGATATTTTCAATCGCTGAATCCGATTTTGGAGTCATAGAGCCCAGTATTTGAAGATGCAAACTTCAATTTGGGGGTTCGGGCCAAATTACTTACTTTTTTAGGCATCCTGAATTACAATTTTATACATTTTAAATGCTCGAGAAGAAGTCACAGAAAGAATAGGAGCCAGAGAATGAGCCGGAGACTGAGCTGGAACAGGAATAGGGTCTGGAAACAAACTTATTGCATGCCATGTGACTTGTCAAGCTATGCGTTATCAGGTATGGAGAAACCAAGTTTAAGGATTTCAGACCTTTAGAGGGTGATTGAATACCTCAAAATGGTTACCAAAAGGAAACAAAAGAGATACGTCCGGAGGACTTTAACGACGAAACAACAAGAAAGGAAGAAGAAGAAGAAGAAGAAGAAAGAAGAAGAAGAAGAAGAAGAAGAAGAAGAAGAAGAAGAAGAAGAAGAAGAAGAAGAAGCATCCAAAAGGAGTAAGAAGCGGTAAAGCAACACTTGAGGTGGATCGGACCAAAAATATTGTTTCCTATGATAAATAATGAAATTTTAAGGAAAAAATCAACTAATAAAAATAATAATAATTATAATAAAAATAATAATAATAATAATAATAATAATAATAATAATAATAATAATAATAATAATAATAATAATAATAATAATAATAATAATAATAATAATAATAATAATAATAATAATAATAATAATAATAATAATAATAATAATAATAATAATAATAATAATAATAATAATAATAATAATAATAATAATAATAATAATAATAATAATAATAATAATAATAAAATACATGGTTAACATAACAACCTAGCCTTGTTAAATATACGAGCTCTATTATAGCTTGTTAATTACAGTGAGTTTTTATTTCTCTCTCTCTCTCATTCTCTCATTCTCTCTATCTATCTATCTATCTATCTATCTATCTATCTATCTATCTATCTATCTATCTATCTATCTATCTATCTATCTATCTATCTATCTATCTATATATCTATCTATCTATTTATCTATCTATCTATCTATCTATCTATCTATCTATCTATCTATCTATCTATCTATCTATCTATCTATCTATCTATCTATCTATCTATCTATCTATCTATCTATCTATCTATCTATCTATCTATCTATCTATTTATCTATCTATTTATATATCTATCTATCTATCTATCTATCTATCCATCTATTTATCTATTTATTTATCTATCTATCTATCTATCTACCTATCTATCTATCTATCTATCTATCTATCTATCTATCTATCTATCTATCTATCTATCTATCTATCTATCTATCTATCTATCTATCTATCATGACAAAGTATCTAGCTTAACATAACCTTCTATAACATAGCCTATTTTCTCTACCACAACCAAACTAACAATACCTAACATAACAGTATTTTATATAGTGCGTGTTATTATGACTGATTCTGTTCTAACTTGTGCATATCGTCGTTTTTGCGACGTCATACATTGTGTCCTGTTTTTGCTTGAACTTTAACATTTATATATTTGAATTACTTTTCACATATATAATTTATAATTCGATTTCTTTTTGTTAACGTCAACTATTATATTTTAATACATTTCCTTTTAAAACTGAAACATTTATAATTTAACATATAATATTCACATCTCATATGTCTTTAATTGAGCTTTAGCTTTAATATTTAAATATATATTTTTTTAAATGCAACTTTTATATTTTAACATATTTAATATTAACATCTCATTTTCTTTTTATGTGTGCTAACTTAAATTTTTTTTTCTTTTAAACTGTAACTTTAATAAATTCATAACCCGTTTTCTATTTGCTATATGTTAACATTTGTATTTTACTATACTTTCTTTTAACCTGGAAATTTAACATCTATAATTTATTTTTCTTTTTAAATTCTAACACTTATATTTGATTTTCTTTTCAAACGATAACTTTAATAGTTTTTTTTTCTATTTCAATTTTAATATTAACTGAAAAATTTTAAACCTTTTTTTTTACTAAAAATTTAAAAATTTTATTGAAATTTTTTTCCGTTATTAAGTTAATATATTTTATTTGCAAAAATGTCAAGTTTTTATTAAAAAATATTTTTATTGCCCCTAAAGCAGTATAGCAACAAATCAGTAACGCAAGACACTCACTCCACCCCCAAAACTTTTGAGATCTATTGATTTATTGCTTCTTTTCATATATATACCTTCATTTTTGCTTTACAAACTCGTATGTTGTTTAAACATAAAATAAATAAAAAAAGTTCTTTGTACATGGAAACTGAAATTTTTTTTTATATTGTTATGCAATTCTAAAAAAAAAAATTAACATGAAATATACTTACAAACATTTAATCATTGCTTCAATTTATATTTCTATACATTAATATACATTTAACCAAAAGACTTTAAAATCTGAAAACATCTAATACGTCTTACAAAACATTGCTTATTAGCAAGGTTTCACACTTTCAGGGCAGGAAAACATCAAGAAAATGTATGCTTATCACATTTTAAACCCCATCTAATTCATGACATGAAGAAATATCATTCATTTTTGTTTGCAATATCTTGTTTCGTTTATAAAATACAATAAATTTTGCTCTTCATTTAACTCTAATAATTCAAACTTGAAATTCTTACTTCATCAATCTTGATAAGTTGAAAATATTCCATATACGACAAGACCGAGATAGGGAACTTCAAACCTTTGCATAATATGAGACATATCAAAAAATATTTTAACAAAAGAATTCTAAGCGTCACTTCTGACTTTCTACTTTTATAAATCGGTATTGATTTAACATTGACATAGTAATATAAACTACCAAAACCTAACCTAACTTATAAACACTGGAAAATAAAATACAATTGGCAGCAATAGCAGTAGTTTTCAGCATTTTCAAATAAAAGCTAACATAGCATATTAACCTTGAAACTTAAGAAAACATAATGACAAAACATTACAAAAACCAACATACCTTGCGATGGAAAAAACTCCATAAATTAACAAAGGTTTATCTCATATCAGAAGGTAATTTTTGAATTATATGACTAGCAGTTTAATTCATACGTAAGCGCGTTTATCTGGAATAAAATTTCTGTTAAAAACGCTATAGAAACTGTGCAATAAAAGTTTTATTATGTGTGATGATTAATGTAGGCCGTTGTGTATTTTGAATTACGTTGGCCATGGTAAAACGCACTTTTGACCACTATCGTTGATATTTTTATTTGACATTTGAAGAAATTAAAAAAATTAAATAAAAATATTAGTTTTGTATTAATTATGCAAGTTTAGACAGAAGCATATTTTGCATACTTTATATTCGTTTTATTGGTTCAAGCACTTATTCATTATATCACGAAGGTGAATATGGACGTAAGGGGACTAGTAGTGACTTTGATATAGATATATAAATGATCAAATGATCAATAGAAATATTTTAAGTTAAAAGATAAACGATTTAGCAAAAGAACATGAATGATTTCTGATGAAAAGTTTAATGAGCTGTGATTTCACTCTAATATGTTGACTTATTTAATATTTATGTTTATTGTAAAAGACAGCATGGCCAAATATGACGGTAAAGCATAAGTCTAATAGAGGATGTCAGGGAATAAGACATGGATTGAATCTGGTATTGCGATGGAGGTATGTTTAAAGAGAAATAAATGTTTGCAAATCTAAGTGTCCCTACTTGCATGTACATTTAAGTATGTGTGCTTGGCCAAGAATATGCCTAGTAATATTATTTTTGGAGGGTTTTTTAATTATTATATAATATTAATTTGTCTTTTTCTCTTTCATGAGAGACATTAGTAGAACATATCAGAGTATAACTAAATAATTATTGTAAATAAAATTAAATAAAGATTTAAGGAAAACAATTTTCTCTATCAATCTCTTTTATTAATTTATTAAAAAATGGTATTTTATCTAATTGAATGGTAATAAAATAAATAAGCTTAAAAAACTAATTTTCAAAGTTGAGTGATTTTTTAAGAATCTAAATAAATAAAAAATCTTAAGAAATAAGTAATACTTTAAAACTATGGACCTATAAATAAAAAAATATCTTACAGTACAACATACATAAAAGTTTTTCAAGCCGATACTATAAGTTGAAAGAATGAAATAAATATAAACATAAAGTAATATAAATTAATTAATCAAGAAATTATTAATTATTATAGGTTTAATGAAAGTATTTGTTAAAAAATATTAAATCTAATAACGTGGAAATGAATAAATAAAAAATACTCATTTATTTCCACAACGTTTAGCTTAAAAACGCAACACTAGATGCATGAGTATATAAGAAATAACAGATAAAGTGTGAAGGAAACGAGCAACTTACCATGCAGATTGTTAGAGACGAAACATTTAGGAAGTAAATAGTCTCTCATTAAAATATGTAAGGTTTATGTGTTAGCATTTATTCGCAGTTCAGGTATGTATCAGATTAGGAATATATGATAAATTTGTGGGCTGTTAAATATTTGTTCTGGTTAATGTCATGTGTGTATCGAAGGTAAAAATATGTAATTGAGGGAGTATGATATAAAATATTTATTATTTGGAAATATGAATAATTTACTATGTAACAGTTAGGTACTTTATCGAATAGTTACTCACCTGAACAATTTATCAGATAAGTAAAAGCAATTTATTCATTACGTAAAGTATGTTGAGAGTTTAGATTGTAATACATTACGCTTCTTAGTACAGGTAGTGGTATTGTGGCCTGTTTGATAATGTAATAAAAAACTTTAATCAAAATTTAAATATCTTGTTTATGATAAGTTAAAGATTTTAAAGTATCGTCGTGAGATATATTGCTAAAGTTAAACCGATAATTATATTGGTCTGCGGTGGGGGGTAGGTATAGAGTAATATCGGTTTGCAATTATTTAAGATATTAAAAACAACTTAATTAGAAGTACAAAGCTTTGCTTTAATATGTTACATTTATTTGTAACATTTTAAAAACTTTGATATATATATAACCTTGAAAAAAAAAAATATTGAAATTCTTACAATAATAAAAAGAAAATATATACAATAAATTTTTATAATATAGTAATATATAATTTATATAATATTAGTATATTATATATATATATTATTTAATTATTTATATAGATAATATACCTACATAAACCATATAGTTAAATAATATTAATATATCTATATATATATAAATAATATATAATTATATAATATAATATATTATATTAATTATATTATATATATAACAATTAAAATATACTATATAATATAAGTATATAATTAAATATATTTAATTAATATATATATTATATATTATATATAATATTATATATAATTATAAATAATATATAGTATATATATCATATATTAGTATTATATTATTATATACAATATAATATATATAGTATATATTAATATATTTAATATTATATACGTTAGAAGTTATGATATAAATACATGATGTGTCGGTCTAAGGTCTATACAATGTAGTATAATCATTTTCGTGTTTGTATTGATATTTTCTGTAGCTTAAAATTGGAATAAGCCTTAAAAAAATATTTATTGTTATTCTTCTGAAGTTGTTAAAGGCATTTACTAATTGAGTTAATGTTTTGCGAATACTATTCAAAAGTTACCAAGATTTTAAACTCCCTTGTAAAATGTATGCTAAAAGTGAACCAATGATTAAATGTTTGTTATTATTATTAAATGATGATTACAATATATATATTAAAAAAAGATCGGATTATACAATAGAAAACACCTGTTTATTATTTAATGTATACCAAAATGATACGCAAAAATATGACTTAAAAATAGACTCAAAGACCATAAGATGAGATAGCATGGGATGGTGGAAGTTTTGCGTTACTGCTTTACTGCGTGGTACTTTCTGTAGGGGTCAATAATAAAACTTTACTCCATTACGAGTGATAGTTTGTGTAAAAAAAAAGGAAACTTATAATTTATGTTGTGTTTATACAAAATATGATACCAAAATATCCACTAAAATAGTGTTTTATCATTCTTCAGGCTTCAAACCATGACCTGAGTTGGATGCTTTACTCCTTTTACTGCTTTATTTTCTTTTATTGCTTTACTTCTGCTATATCAATAAATTTATTATTATTTTTACGCAATCATCAACAAATAAATTTTAATATGTTTTAGTAAAATAACAAAAATGTTTTAAATTTTTTTTTAAAACAAATGAAATAAAAATAAATAAATAAAAGTTTAAAAACAAATATCTTTTTAAAAACGTAAATTAAAAATATGTAAATAAGAATTAAATTAAAATTAAATTTAAAGTCTAAATAAAAATAACATTTTTAAACTAAATCAAAAAATTATAAATAAATAAAATTAATATACAAAAATAAATAATATTTAATAAGCACTAAAGAAAATATAAATGTAAATAAAAACTTAAATGAAATAAATTAAAATTAAAACAAAATGCTCATTTAATTATAAAACAAGACCTATAAAATAATAATGGTATACCTCTTCAAAAAATCTTGGAACAACAAAATAAAGTTTAAATAAAAGGAATAAAAATTAGCAAACAAAATATATTTTCAGAAATTAGAAAAGAAATATTAATAGTTGACTACTTATCACTCTATGCGTTAACCTATGGAAATTTTAGGAATCATTGACTTAAATCCTTCACCTACAGTTGAAGATACTTCAAGTTCTACAAATCCTTAAAAACATATACATCGATACCAATATTGTTTCATTAAGCCAAAGTTTATTAACTCGGCCTCACACCGGTGCCAGCTCCGGCTCCGGCTCCGGTACTGCTTCTGCTTGCTCTGCTTCGGCTTCCAGCTCCGCCAATGGATCATTTGCTCCGACACATGAGTCTTCTTCTCCTTTGTCCTTACTCCGACTTCCTTTTCTTCTTCTGTCACGCACTCTGTGCTCTTCTTTCTGGTGAACCCCCTCCTGGGGAGAGGCTCACAGACACCTTTGAGGGTTCTGAAACCCCTCATAATCAAATTGAATGGCCTTATAAAGATATATAAGGACACCACATTTGACACATTTGACACATATACATATTTCAAATCTGGCTCCTGCTCCATGTTCCATCAATGGCTCATTTCCTCCAACTCTGACTCTGACTCCTTATTCTTCTGTACACTTTGTGATTTTCGTCTATTTACAACTATTTCCAACTTTTGGGGCTCAGCCCCATCCTTTCAAAGAGGCGTAGCGGAGCTGAACCTCGGCTCCCGGAAGTAGAGTAGTAGTAGTAGTAGAGTAGTAGTAGTAGTAGTAGTAGTAGTAGTAGTAGTAGTAGTAGTAGTAGTAATATTTAATGTACAAGACAAGGGATTGCTAAATAAAGGTAAAAACAAAGAAGAATCTAGTTGAATAAGCAACTGACAAAAAGCATTTGAGGAAATATTGGAGAAGAGATTAAGGGTAGTATGGAAATTAAAAATAAAAATAGAAAAATACAGATATCGAAGGAACAGAATCAATATGTATCTTATTACTTGGAGTGTTGGAGTGAAAATTGGGAAAAATTGATAGTAATCGTCGATGTTATTTTCTATATATATTAAATTGATATATTAAGTCGACGAATGGTGGAGGAAGGATAGAGATTGATGTATGGGAGCACGGGAGTGAGAGGAGGTCGAGTCAAAATTGGTACGAAAGAACTTAAAAGTTTGGAAAGATATAAATATCTGGGGTGGGGATAAAGAGGAAGTGAAAATGACAAGTTCAATAAAAAAGGATTGAGGAATATGGCAGACTATTAAAAGCAACTTTCCACATCTTAAGTAACAAAGATCGAAGAATTTATTCTAGCTCCCAAACTGAAGCATGAGTCAAAGACTTAGAGTAGCGCATAATAACGAATTAAGAGATGAACGCATCAAAAGTCATTGCGGAGAGACCAGATGAGGTATATTTAGAAAAGAAAGAATCAGATTAAAAAAGGGGAAACAGCTATTGTAAACCAAATAGATTCATGCACATTGAAAGGCGGGGATACATGGAGAGTATGCAGAAATAGACATTAGCCGTGAGAGAGTGGGAGTGAAAGTCTAAAATGAGGCAGAGGATTTAATGGAAGTTTATTTGAGAGAAGACAAGGGATGCCCTCATACAAGAATTTGATGAATTAGCGTTTATTAGAAGATAGAACAGATGAAAGTGTTGCTGGTTTCATAACAGGCTTGAAATCCTACTCCATTAGCAGATGTAAGATGTCAATACATTTAACATTTCTGTTAATTTAATCATCATTAATGCTAATTAGAAAATAAAATGGAAAATCAATAAAAACATTCCAGAGGGACAATATTAATTTTCTTCCCATTTATTTACTACTTAAATATATAATTAAAAATTCCTTTTTGCTCAAATGAATAAAATTTTTAATTCCTATAAGAACAGTGCTGATATTATCAAACATTTTAAATTTTATTAACGATTGAGGGATATAACGTTATGGATAGTTTAAATTCGACACTAGGTTGAAGAATAGACCAGTGTTAAAATATAAATAATCAGCAGTAAAGCCCAAACCCAACAAAAAATAACTTCATCCACATAGAAAGAGGCTAATTTACCTCATAAGGGGTTTGGCCGACAAAAATAATTATGTTGTTAAAAAGGAAAAGTTTGTTATATAACTGACCTATGAGATACTAATAAGTGAGAAAATATAGGAGTCTGAAAATACAATTAAAATAAACAGATCTTCAATCACATTGAATATTTATCTATTGCAATACAAATATTATGAAAAGAAAATGCAAGTGTTTTTAAGTAAAAATTTCGTAGTTTTAATGATAAAAATTACGTTACCTAAAGTAAAGTAAACTAGAAATTCTATCGTCTCAATTATCCTGATTGTAGAGAAAACTTTGCATGAAAAGCAATTCCAAATTGTTACAAAAAATCACATATAAATAAGTAAATAACCTACATGTCGAGGGGAAAACGGAGTAGTTATTCCATAATATGCGGATCGCTAAGACAATTTTCCGTGAAAGGGGAACGTCTTGAATTATAATTATAAATTTGCATATGTATATAAAAATCTTTCACATGCTTTCGAAAGTTTAAAATTAATGAATGTTTATAATCGAAATATTTTCTTTAACCACTGTGAATTTCCCCAGATTGCCATTCCAGTCCATTATTTGCAATAATATACCCCAGATCTTTTTCGTAAGCCTTTTTATATATAATTTAACCTTAAAATAATATTAGCAGCAATCATTTTAATTAAAATATCAACGTTGACACCAACACATGTTCCATTGGTTGAAGGGATTATAAAGGTAGAAATTATAAAAGATAGTACAGATTGTGGCTGTTTTTACTATGCTCCAATTCTATAATTTTATCAACCCTATTTATGAATAATTTACATGTATACATTCTACATTAAATTTACCTTATCCTGATTTTTCACACCGTATTTGTTTTTAAAGATTTTTCAACTGGATAAATGAATACAGTTAAGAAATTAATACTATAAAATATTAGTCTAATTCTGAAATGAAAATAAAAATTTTGACTTTGATATAGGATGAAAGAGAACAAGAGTAAGAATTCAAGTGGTTATTCCGGAATTTAGAGATAAATGGAAAAGATATCGGAATGTGCCTCACCGAATGTGGTCGCGCAAGATTTTTATTCTATTGAAAAAAATCGATAATAAGATTGTAGAATATAATAAACACCTTATAGAAACTTCCACTTATTATGTTCAAGTCAAAATTTATAGTTTTAAATTTTTCAATAAAAGATAAAAATAAATAACTGTTCATGAATTTTTATCTTTTAAATCTTTCTTAATACAGTCTCAGCATTAGAATCGAAGAAACCATTCAAATCCATATTATAAGAACAAAATTTGTATTGGTGGATTATTTTGTTGGTCAAAATATAATTGAAATAAGAACAATCCAGGAGAAATAAATATTGCCAAACATTATACCTTAACCAAAGAAAAGATCCTTCAAGCCATGTGATTCAAACTTATCCATGTTTGCCAGAGACAAAAGAAAGTGATAATACCATATCACGCCGAGTAATAGCGAGAGTTTTCACTCTAAAATGCCACTTTGTCTGCGACGCGTGGTGCTCTGCAAGAACTTTGAATATTATATAAATAATCATCATAACTCACATAAATAAGATAGAGGGAACTGTAGTTTATATACTAATTACCTACTAGATATCATTTATATAAAATAGTGTTTGGCTAGAAGGAGGATAATAATATATATATTAACCAACTAAAACATCCGTTGAGGTCACTCATATCAATAATTAATAAAGTTTGCCCTTAATAATATGGAAATATAGCCTATATATATATAGGTATATATATATATATTGATGTATATATATAATATATAGTAGTATATATCTGTATATAGAAATAGATATTATAGTAGAATAGTAGTAGTAGTACTGCTATTTATATATACTATCTATATGATATTATATATACCTATACTATATATAACCCGATATGATATATATTTCATATTCGTTATATAAATATTATTTTATATGGTCATCAGTAGGATCTTTTCACCGAAAAGGTATGTTAATTAAAATTTTGTATTTTTCCCCCTTTTAGAAGGCTTTTTTTTTAACCCATAAAGCATAAAGATTAATGCCTTACCGCGCGTATGTCTATACATTATAAATCTAATACCTTACCTAACTATACTCGACCAACTTAAATGAGACTGTAGCGTGTAGCGCCCCACTAATATAATAAATCTAAATACTTATATTAGTGAAGCGCTTATTGCTTAACGTTACAATACTAACCTTACGGTAAATGAGATACTAATATCTTTACGATTGTTCAATTGCAAAACCCAGTCAAATTGGGAAATCTTGGGGTTGTCCCTTCTAACCATTGTATTAATTTTTACTTCTTTTCTCCGCATTCAAAAGAGTTTGCAGATGAAGAGTGTTATTACTATAATGTCCTAATAAAATATATTATAATATATATATATATAATATAATAATATAACCTCACTCAATAAATAAATAATAATATATACTATATATATATATATTATATAATATAATATATACATATATATATATTACTATAATATAATAATATATATATATTATTAATCATATTATAGTAAGTATAATAAAGTAGTATCGATATATAATATTAATTTATATTATTATTTATAATATACCGTATATTTATATATATTATATATATATATATATATATATATAATATATGTATATTATAATATAATATAATAATAATTATATAATATATATAAATATATATAAATTTATTATATATATTATACAATTATATAAATATACATATCTATATATATACATATATATGATTCATCTAAATATTCATATTATTTAAGCCATAAATACTAATATATATATAATATTATAATATAAATCATAAAATATATTAAAATTATATTATTTGTATTTATTTTATATATTATTTATATATTTAATATACCTATAATATATATATAACTATATATTTACTTTACCTATAATTATATATATAGTACTCCATAGAAATAGAATATGAGAGTTATTTATTATATAACTATATATAGTTTATTTAAGGCTATTGTACTATGAGTAATAATTATATTTTATTTTATATGGTATCATTTAAAACATATTTATAATATATAATATATATATATTATATATAGAGAGAAATATATTATATAATAATAATTTGATATATTGTTAATTAATATATTTTAAATAATATATATAGTACTAGGTATATAACTTCTCTTTTATTATCTTTTAGCCCTTCCTAGAGGTTAAGGTAAGACGAGGGGATTACAGGAAATCAAAACTTTTATAGGCCGGCTATCCGTACAAAGACATGCTGCAACACACAAAAACCTGGTTCGCAGTCCGAATTTTAATTCTCAATGCCGTGCGAAGGAAGATAAAACTTACAGACTGCTACGCGGGGATTGACCACCTGCCCTCCCT
This sequence comes from Trachelipus rathkii, assembly GCA_015478945.1. NCBI lineage: Eukaryota > Metazoa > Arthropoda > Malacostraca > Isopoda > Trachelipodidae > Trachelipus > Trachelipus rathkii. The sequence goes on from JABUQX010076313.1 coordinate 42,064, forward strand.
CTCGCTAAGGAGAGTTGTCAGTTCGAAGTCAACCCTTACCTACGCTCTCACGAGGGCAACTTCTCCTACTCTCTCTTCTCTCTCGCGTCCTCTCTCATCTACTTACCTATTTATGTATATACTATAGTATAGAATAAAAAAAATATTTAATAATATAATATATATATATAATAAATATATCAATATATTTATAAGTATTCATCTCCACTTCCCTGTTAATTTAATATATATTAAATTATTAATATACTTTTACCAGTAGTTACTATATATGTCTTATTGTCTTAGAATGTACACACGGAACGTTGAGAGCGAGGATAATGGGGGTGAAATGAAGGAGATTGAAATAATATGACAAGATTAGAAATCATGAGGTTGTTGGCCAATACCTGATTTTAAGCGCGGAGAAAGCAAATTCCAAATCAGTGGGCGGCTGCTCAACATTGAAAGAAGGACAAAAACGAACAAGAAACTCGCAATTAAAAGAAAAGGACTACATAATGTGAACAAGCATTAGAGAAAATGGAAACGAAGCGTCAAAGGTGGGAAGAATAAACGCAACAAAAGGAAAAAGACAAAAAAATATAAAAGACAAATTCGAAGCAGAGAAAGACGGAAGAAGAAAACATATGAAACCAGATGGAGACAACAAGCCAATTGGCCAACAAGATAAAGACACAGGAAGAATCATTGAACGAAGTATATAGATAAGAAAAAGTCAGTGGAGATAACTAACGAGGGGACGATTGCAAGCTGCAGAAGAAGAAAGAGTGATTATAATACTAAGAACTCGAAGGATAGAAAACATGAGAGAAAGAGCGAGACCTATGGCAAGACATAGAACGACATTGAGCGAGCAGGATTTGTAGAGTGATGCGACGGAAGGGACACAAAATCTGTCCCTTCACATAATTCAATATGCAGATGTAACTCTGCAAATTAGTACTATCTATGCACTTGAAAGGAGGGTTTTTACATAACACCATCTGCACTTAATCCACTATTAAATTGTGCCCAAAATAAATATAATATCAGGATAGATAGCGCGACCAAACTACTTGGAAACAGCAATCCGTCTCTTCGGACAATGCGAAGAAATACGATAGAGGTCTGCTACTTCTATGAAATTTTGTCATAAACCCAACGGATGTAGCAGACGCCCATAATAGACCGGACATCTGTAGTCAATAGGATAAAAGAGATGAAAGTGTTTTTTCTTTATATGACAGAAGAGTATCCCAAATAATAATAACGTTTGGCATATGTAAAAGGGAAAGGAGATAAAATATCAGAGACTCAAACACGAAATCAGCAGTAATGATATTAGGAACTCCATATGAGCGATGTGGTGAGAATCCCATTTAGTAGTGGGAAACGCTGGTGTAATAAAGAAGAGTCTTAAAAAGAACATCTGAAGAAGCTCCCAGTATCTGTCAATCATCACAGGACTAGAGCTTAATAAGAATATACGAAAGCAAGCATTGCAAATCTAAAGCGACTGTGTCTAGATTTGTGGTAAAAAAAATCGTTTTTTGGATTTCCTTATTGGTCAAGGTTTGACCACGAGAACAGTAAGATAACTAAAGAACATAGCTCTGTTTTTTGCCTACAAGAGGAGACAATATATATATTAATAATATATATATATATATATAATATATAATATCTATATATTTATATAATATATAAGTTTATATATTTATATATATATTTTATTTTACTATAGTTAAATCAATATAAATAAGATTACTATTATAATGAGTATTATATTATTATAATAATAACATAACTATATATATTAATATATCAAAATATATATATAACTAATCAATATATATATATATATATATAATATATTATATATAATATAAATATAAATATATATATAATATATATAATACATATTATATTAAATTAATATAAGTGTATAAATATATTCTATATACCCTTTATATTTAAAATATTCGTATATATAATTAAAATATAATATATATAATTTATAATTTTTAAGCTTTGGTAAACATCTTGAGTCTATATAAATAATATAAATATATATTATATATTATTATAATATATACTATATTAAATATATATATATAATAATTAATAAATATATAATATATTATATATATATATATATTAGTATAATCATATATATATATAATAATATTATTAAATATTATATATATATATAATATATATATATATAATATAAATTATATATATAATAATTATTAAATAATATAACAGCTATCAAAAGTCTTTCATTTTATATATTTCCCAGTTCTCTGCTAAGAATTCAGTATCTGTACATAGTTTAAGGATCTTCCTCAAAAAATAATCTTTGAAAACAGGATGCCATGAGATGAGAAAAAAGATATATTATTTACAGTTTTCCCCGACGCGAATTTTCGTCTCTAAATCTTGAAGATCAATGCATTCAAGAGGGGATTAAAATCTTCGAGCGGAATGAGTCTTAAAAATTTAACCATATAAAAATTACATCTTAAATCAAAATATTCCCAGATAATACATTAAAAAATAATTGATGTTATAATGATCCAAGCGTCTGCGTGTTTAGGATGTAGAAGGCCCTCCGCACCAATTTTAAGTTCTGCAGACTTTCACATGTCAATTTCCGTATAATATTGAACTACATTTCATACACATTGTTTCATAATTGAATTCAATTTGGCAGCATGTGGTGTTTGAAGAAATGTTCAAAGATCATTTGCTGGACCTGTAGCGAATTTTCTACAACCCCTCCTAATTTCAACGTCTAAAAGGTAAGCCTATTATTATTATTTCTATTTTTCGTTACCAGTCTGACTCAGGTTGCAGTTATAATTGTTACACAACGTGTATGGTTGTCGGTCAAAGCTATCTTAATTTGCTAAGGAAGATGACAGTTTGTTGAGTTTATGGTACCTAGCGTGACTTTAATTTTGAGCAATTAATCTTTTTGTGTGTCTTAGGTATTATTACTCTTCATTTACAAATAAACCAAGTCCCTCACGAACACTTTCTCTCTCTTGTACTTAGACGGGATGCGGGAGTAGATTTAGAAGTTGAAGTTGCCAAGGAAGAAATTTATCAATTCCTGAGTTTATTTTACTTTCGGTTATTAAATAATTTGTGAATGGTTATTAATTAAATTTTCAACTGAATATTGTGCAATGATCACAGTTAATTAAAATTTACTTAAGTAAATGACAAATTTCAAATTCATCAAAAGTTTTCCGAATGTGAACTTAGTGGGCTAATAGCTCTGTGAAACTAGGAGTATTTTACTTAGGTCTTTTAAAAGTCGTTGAATAAGACCCATAGTTCATAACGGACCATTATCAGTGGGTTTTGTGACATGAATGCCTGTAATATTGAGCCGTCAGAAATTAATATGTGATAATTTTAACGCCTGAGCCAGACCGGAACGACTCTGTCGGTGTCGAATGGTCGACCACCATCGAATCGATGTTCCTGGTGCAGATCCAGGGGCATATCAACATCGCTACAGTCCCAGCAAAATCTTTGAACATTTCAAAACGGCACCATGGGCAATCAACATTAGCATATTTCTAAAATTACTTCACAATATGCTATACGGCATCATGTGGAAGCCAGAACACTTAAAATTACGAGAGCCTTCGTACACACTCGAAACACCGCAGAGAACCAAGACATTAAAATAAATTTTAGATGTTATATAAGTATCTGTTAGACTAAATATCATCTAGTATTTAATTATGTATTATATTAATTTAATACATTATTCGCTTACAAGAAGTAATCCTCTGAAGATTGTCTCAAGTTTATTGATACGAAAACCGCGCGGGCAAAGGTAAATAATATATGTCTTCTAATTTTAGAAGAACAATTTTTTTTTTTCAAAGATAAAATATTGTGGTATAAAAATTAATATACTATGTACAGAAATAACATATTTACGAAACCTTTTAAATAAATCACACATAACGTGTGTGAAATATAAAATCTATAAGACTGATATTTTATTCCTAAATATAATTTAGTATTAATTTATAATTATTAATTATAATTTTATAATATAATTATAATATATAATTATAATTCACTACATTCTATAATCTACATAATATATAATATAATTATAAATAATTATAATTGAATAATTATAAAATTTTATTTAATGTATAGATTTCACTCATATTTTATTATTTACTATTGAATTCATTTTTAAATGGCAATATTTATTATAGATTTTTAATATATTAAATTCACTCCTGAGCGAGAACAAAAATGAGCGCCTATAATACTCTCATATATCTATAAATAATAAGTAAATAATTAATAATATATTATACATATAAAATAATAACTTAATAATAATAATAATAATAATAATATATAATATATTAATACATAACTATATTCACACTCACATCTTAAGCATATATTCCATGTTAATGATTAATGTTAATTGTTAATTAATGTTAATTGATTATGTTTGAGATGCTGAGAGTGGTTTAATGTTAATGTGAATGTTAATCAAATGTTAATAAAATAAACGTTAATGATATTAATGTATAATGTTAATGTTTAATCTTAAATGTTCATTGGTAATAATGATTAATGGTGTAATGTTAATGTTAATGTTAATGTAGTTATAATAATGGATATATAAATGAATAATAATAATAATAATAATAATAATAATAAATAAGAATATAAAATTAAAAAAAAGGAAAAATAGATATAGCAATAATAAGAAGAAAACTTAATAATGGTTAACCTAAATGATAATGATATGATAATGATATGATAATGATAAAATGATAAATGAGAACTGACAGCGACAATTGAACAAAAGAAAATACAATATAATAATAATGAAGGTGGATGATAATGATAATAAATAATGATAATTTTGTAATGAAAATGATTATTATATTAGATAAATGATGAATGATAAATGATAAATGATTATATGATAATGATATGATATATATATGATAAGAGAGATAAACACCTACCACTAATAAAATAATAATAAATATATAAAATAATAATAATAACTAAATCAATTTTTAAATTTAATAATATATATTGTAATGTAATAATAACACCTTCAACTTTATTTAATGTTATATTTAATGTTATTGTAATCTCTTAATATTTTAATGTTTAATGTTAATGTTAATGTAATGTTAATATTTGTAATGTTAATGTTATGTTAATTTAAGTTTAACTAATTAAAAAAGTGAATAATAATAATAAAATAAATAATAATAACAATAATACCACTATTAATATATAAATCAATTTTTCTATTTACATAATAATAAATAATAATAATAATAATAATCACATAATAATAATAATAATAATAATAATCCAATTAATAAAATAACTTATATTAATTAATATTATTATTAATTTATAATTAAATAATATAATTTTATAATCTATAATTTTATTTTATCTTACTACACCTTAGTAATTATATATTGTATAATTACTAATATATAATTAAGATATAATTATAATAGTAATTACATAAAATAATTATCTGTATTTATAATTGTGATAATTAAATTTGAGGAGAGTTATTCAATCTATAATAATCATATCAGATTTTATAATTACTCAAAATTAATTTTATAAGTTATAATTTTATAATTGATAATTATAATATAATATATATATTATAATATAAATTATATAAATGGAATAATAATAATAATAATAATAATATATAATAATAATAATTACACTAAGAAAATTATATATTATTATATAATATTAATATTATATATCTCCATTAATATTTACGAACATAATAATCTTAAACACCACATAATAATACATAATAATGATAAATAAGACTTGAATAAGAATAATAATAATAATAATAATAATAAAGCAACTACCACTAAAAGAAAATCAATCAGTAATAATAATAATATTAATTATAATCAAACATTTAATAATTCTTAATATAATAATAATAATGATATACATGATAAAGTGTGATTATGAGTTTTGGAACATTGCAAATGAAAATTTCAATGATAAAAATGAATTCCACCAATTGATGATAAGAAATATTAATAATTTCAGGTAGAAATAATAATAATAATAAATAAAGAATAATAATATTGATGAGATAATAATAACTAATAATAATAATAATTAATAAATAATAATTAATATATACATACATTAATAATAAAATTATATAATAATAAAATAATAATAATAAATATATAGATGACATTTTGATTAATAAGCACACATAAAAATAATAATTAATAATAATTTAATAATAATAGATAAATAATAATAATAATAAAATAATAGATAATAATAATAATAATATAATAATAATAAAGAAATAATAATAATATAATAATAATAATAATAATAATAATAATATAATAATTATAATAATAAGATGAATAATAACTAATAATAAAATTGAATAGATAATAATAATTAATAATAATAATAATAATAAGTAATAATAATTAATAATTATAAATAATAATATAAATAACTATAATAATAGAAATCCAATAATAATAATTAATAATAATAATATAATATAATAATTTAATAATAATAAATAATAATAATAATACATAATAATAATAATAATAAATAAATAATTATATAATTAATAATAAATGGTTGATATTTATAAATGCAGCCACAAGTCACTCACTTATAAAGGTATCTCTTCTCGTTTTATAATGTAGTAATTATTTTGCTTTAATCCATAATTATAATTAAAATTTTATAAGAATAATTATCACATAATTAAAGATCCTATTATTCAATTAATATTTATAATTACAATTTATAATAATAATTATACTAATACTAAACAATACCAATAATAATATAAAATAATAATAATACCTAATAAATAAGTAATAATAACAATAATAATAATAAATAATAATAATAAATAAAATCAATAATAATAATAAAATAATAATAATAATATAATAATAATACATACAATAATAATAATAATAATAATAATCTATAATAACTAATAATATATACATAATAATTATAATAATAAAATAATATAATAATAATATAAACTCAATATC
>JABUQX010076314.1:0-10000 GCA_015478945.1 Trachelipus rathkii
ATTGCCTTCACTCGTCTAAATATCATAATCCCAGCAAATAATTGCAAACATAACAAAAGTTTTAGCAAACAACGAAAAAAATAACAAAAATTTTATCTGACATAACATGAAAATAAGTTCTTTGAATAAATATCACAGTAAAAAGTTTACTGATTTTAAAGCAGTAAATCGTTAAAATCAGTCAAAATCAAACCTTATCCCTGCAGTCCCCTACCCATCCCACCCGCCTGTGATCTATTGAACTATTGTTTCAAGTCATATTTCGAGTATCATTTTGGATAAACATAACATAAAAATAAGTTCTTTATATACTGACCTACGAATATATGCTTACGCAACAAAGTTTTAGCATCAATAAAGCTAACATATCATAACCTGAACTAAGAATATAATGTACAAATGCAAACCTAACTCATATACTTGCGTATGAATAAATGTATCATTCTTTCTCAGTAAGTCATTAACAGTGTATAATTAGTCATTATGTTATCACTATAACGTATCTTGTGGAAACCGTATTATAACAAAAATCCCTTATCTAACAAAATCTAACAAAGATACTAACATCTTGAACTATGAATTGACACTAACTTCATCAAAGTGTCACTCGTTTCGAGTATAACATCATTTGAACTATGAATAAAACGTAGACATTAGCAAAATTCTCGGGCAAACCTAACATTACTCAACAAAAACTTAACCTAGGCTCACGTTTCTAACACATCATCGTCAGTTAACATAATCAGTGTTAATTTCACACTGGGCATTATGATATTTTGAAGAGGATGTGTTATATTTGTTAAATATTACGAAGTTGATGTAAAAAATTTGTTACGTTAGCCTTATATTCTTTGTCAGTATGATGATTAGACAGGTTTATGCTAAATTTTGTTAAATATTACGATGTTAATGTAAATTAACATTGATATGTTAAAGATGCTTGAAAATGTAAATAGGTTACGTTTTGTACGAAGTGTTAGGTACTTTACTGCTGTTAAGTGCGGAAGTTTGTTAATGTTAGTAGTTTATTCGTATGTATGGTGTGTTAGGTTTGTCGTTGTACACTTTTATTCTTAGTTCAGGTTATGTTATGTTAGCTTTATTAATGTAAAAACGTTGTTACGTTAGCATATATTCGATGGTTAATATATAAAGAACTTATTTTTGTTCTATGTTTATCCGAAATGATACTCAAAATGTGTCATGAAACAATAGATCAATAGATCAAAAGTTATGGAGGAGTGGGGAAGGGTTGATGGTTTGATTTACAGATTTACTGAGTTACTGCTTTAAGGTATGTAACTATTACAATTTACTAAGATATTTTATTCAAAGAACTTATTTTTTTATGTTATGTTTGGATAAACTTTGTTATTTTTACAGTTATTCATTGGTCTGTATGATAATTAGACAAGGTTATGATAAATTCTTGTTAAATATTACTGTGTCAATGTAAAATTAACGTTAATATGTTAGAGATATGTTAGCATTGATATGTTAGAGATATGCTTAGAAAAAGTATGAATAGGTTACGTTTTTATGCATAGTTACTTTACAGGTGTTAAGTGTGGAACTTTGTTAATGTTAACAGTTTATTCGTGCTTAAGTTGTGTTAGATTTGTCGTTGTACATTATTTTCTTAGTTCATATGATGCTATGTTAGATTTATTAATGTGAAAACCTTGTTATGTTAGCATATATTCGATGGTTAGAATAAAAGGATGATTAGACAGGGTTATGCTAAATTTTTGTTAAATATTACGATGTTAATGTAAAATTAACATTGATATGTTAGAGATATGCTTGAAAAAAAGTGTGAATAGGTTACGTTTTGTACGCTGTGCTAGGTACTTTACTGTTGTTAAGTATGGAACTTTGTTAATGTTAGTAGTTTATTCGTACATTATATTCTTAGTTCTGGTAATGCTATGTTAGCTTTATTAATGTGAAAACAATGTTACGTTAGCATATATTCGTTGGTTAGTATATAAAGAACTTATTTTTGTACTATGTTATTGTTGTTGTTGTTGTTGTTGTCTAACGAGAATATATACCCTTTTGAACTGATATGGTTCGTTCGTGCGTCGTATTCTTGTTTACTTTCTTCTGATTGGTTGAAAGAAAGAATCTCATTACCTTTAAGGATTGTTTATACACTCTATTTTCTTCAGTAGGATATTTTTCGCTGTGCTGATACGATGACATCTCCCAGCATCTCTACGCTTGTTGTTGATATCTTCACGAGGAGTTTCGTTATTCCCAACGATGTGTCATTTATATTTAATCGTAAACCGAATGGCGACCGCTACATTGCTTGTATTCCTGCCAGAGGATCAAATAATAGACCTTTATTCGTTTGTGCTGCTGGATTCATCAAGATTATCGACATCGCAGCAGCATGGGTAGAGGATAAGTGTGTGTTATCCAATGGATCGACGCATAGTGAAATATCTATCAGAGGTGACAGTGTGAGAGGTTATAATAGAATAGACGTTGTGTTCTCGTCGTGTGACGATATTAAAACCCTTGATGTACGCGTCTACTGGAAACCCATCGATTGTGTGACCTTCATGCGTACGTGTATAGGTTTCACAGTTCGAACATCTGAAAATATTACAACATTGCTTAAAATAAAAAACGAATTAACATCGCACCTTAACGATGTTGACATACTTGAGGACTTAATACATATAGCACATGGTGTAATCTATGATATTTACACCGAAACATGTGGTTTCCCGTATAATGCAGTATACAGGAGTGCATTAATAACTATCAGCTTGGATGAGTTTACTTCTCTCTTGTATGAGAGAATGAGTGCTGCTGAATCGACATACGCCGAAAAATGGTTTAGTGTTGCTGAAGGCATTTATACTTACATTCTTTCAAAGGGTATTGAATCTTTAGAGAGATATATAGAACTTACCCAAGTTATGTTGAATCCTATGTTCTCTGATTAGATGAATTAATATATTTAAAATAAACTTATGTTTTTATGTATTTATATGTTTTATGTATTTATATAACGCTCTTTTCAATGAAAATTATATGTTATAAAAATGAAAACTTGTTTTACTTCCCTCGTATGTTCGTTTTATTGACTAAGTTGTTAATGATAGCTGTTTATTCGTCTGGTTGTTGTGTGTTAAGTATGTTATGTTCATAGTTTAGCTTTACAGAGAGTAAAAACTTTACTTTGTTTGTCTTTACCCGTTAGGTATTATGATGGTTAGGTAAGGTTATGCTAAATTTTTTGTTAAATATTACTATGTTAATGTAAAATTAACATTGTCATGTTGGTGATATGTTTGATAAAGTACGAATGGATTATGTTTTTGTATGTCTTGTTAGTTACTTTTACTGTTGATAAGTTTGGACCTTTGTTAATGTTAGCAGTTTATTCTTGCTTAAGATGTTTCAGGTTTGTCGTTGTATATTATATTCTTAGTTCTGGTTATGCTATGTTGGGTTTATTAATGTGAAAACTTTGTTACGTTAGCATACTTTCGCTGCTCTGTATGATAATTACACAAGGTTATGGTAAATTTTTGTTAAATATTACCGTGTTAATGTAAAATTAACATTGTTATGTTAGAGACATGCTTGACAAGGTGTGAATAAGTTACGTTTTTGTATGAATTGTTAGTTACTTTTACTGTTGTTAAGTATGGAACTTTGTTAATGTTAACCGTTTATTCTTGTTTAAGATGTGTTAGGTTTATCGTTGTGGGTTATATTCATAGTTCAGATGATGCTATGTTAGCTTTATTAATGTGAAAACTTTGTTACGTCAACATATATTGATTGATCTTTGTATAAAGAACTTGATTTTATGTTATGTTTATCCATAGTGATACTCGAAATGTGACTTGAAACAATAGATCAAGGATGGACAGGAGGGTGGCGGGATGGTGGTTTGATTTACTGATTTACTGATTTACTGCTTTAGGGTATGTAAAACATGACAATTTTAGTAAAAAATTTGACTTGAATCAATAGATCAATAGATCAATAGATCAATATTGATCATGGTTGGACAGGAGTGTAGATAGGGTGGTTTGATTTGGTTTTACTGATTTGGGTGGCATGTAAAATTTGTAAGTTATAAACATAAAAAGAATAAGAAATTTTATTTATTTATTTATTTATTTATTTATTTATTTATTTTTATTTTATTTTTTCTTGATGGTTCTGAAACCATTATTTTCGAAATCTACAGACCCAATAACATATATAAAGACACCAATATTTTATCATTACACAAATATTTAATAACTCGGCACCGCACCGGAGCCAGCACCGGTGCAGCTGTCAACTCCTACTCCTCTGAGTCAGACTCCTTCTCCATTCTTTCCTTCCTTATTCTTCCTTCATCCTTCTTCCTTCCTCCTTCGACCTCTGTTTTGCACTCTGTGTATTTTTTTAGTCAGGACCCCCTCCGTTGGGGGTCCTAGACACCCTATACGGACTTATAACCATCATTTTCGAGATCTACAGGTCTCGATAACATAATAAGGACACCAATATTTGTTATACGAATGTTTTTATTAACTCAGCACCACACCGGCTCCAGCACCGGTGCCGGAGCCAACTCCTCAGATTCCAATATCAACTCTTTCTAGAAATTACACTCTGAATCCTCTCACCAAATTTCAGCCTTCTACAAACATTTCGATTTTTAGGGGTGGGGCCCATCCCCCTTATGGGGGCACACGGAGACGTAATCTCGTCTACGACGAGGTTACCTCATCATCTAACCAGCCTCAAAATTTTAGCACGATACGATAAGTTCGGAGTCGGAGGCAGGCTGGCATTCGGAGTCGGAGTCAGAACCGGATGCGAAGAAGGAACTGCGGCGGAAGACAGAGTCGGACTGCGTAAAAAACGATTCCTTACAGGAATCGATTTTCGACTCAGAATCGATTCCCGAAGGGAATCGATTCTTCGATGTAATAATAATAATAATAATAATAATAATAATAATAATAATAATAATAATAATAATAATAATAATAATAATAATGGGTGTGTGTCTGTGAGCGCACGCGCGCTCACGCGCTTCGCACACCTGGGCGATTGGGCCGAACTCTCGTTAAGCCTAATCTCACCCGCTCGGAACCCGCAACAAGGGCGTAAGCGATATTTTGAGCTACGTTCTCTCGGGGAGCCACCCCCTATATACATCCTAGAGACTTGAAATTTCGCCTGTTTCGAGCTTAATACATCAATAGATTATATTCCAAGTTTGAAAGCGATACCTCTATTCCTTCCTATCGAAAAGGGTGGCACCAGTCAGATTGGCTCATCACTACTATATATATATATATATATATATATATATATATATATATATATATATATATATGTAGAGAGCACTCTGCTCGCTATGATATATATATATAAATATATATATATATATATATATATATATATATATATGTATGTGTGTGTGTGTGTACAGCGAGATGATGAGAGTAGTAGTGATCATGGATTCCATTCAATGGGTATAACTGGGGTACCACGTACTCCAGCGTCTTTCCTGAGTGATATTTGGGCATCTCCCCGGAGTGGCTACCTTTTGGGGTACTTTTCAGGGTTGCCGTTTTGTTTTGGGGGCTGGTCCCCCCTGGGGTTTCATAATTTTTTACCCTACCCCCCTTTGTTCATCCCCTACCCCCCTTTGTTCTCGTCACCATATACGTTTAGGCCTAACTATGTGCTCATGTAACCACCCTAATCCGTGTACGCGGCGTAGCCTCGTACATGGGTGGCGTAGCCACGTCCATGAAAGTATCTGAGCTACTTTCATGAAAGTAGCTGAAGTCTGGCTTGGGTTCGGGTCACGTGCAGTCCAAAGCGAACGCGTCCGCCGGGCCGGAACCGACGTGAGCGCCCGCCCGCCGGTGCAATATTACCGCACGCGCGAACGCAAAAATATTTCGCGGGTTATGTTTAGTGTTGGTACATTTGAATAAAAATGTGTTTTTAGTGACCGTGAGGACGTAAAGGCGTTGCGCCAGGAGGGGTCCTCCTCTCACCCCCCTCCTGGCGACACGTCTATACGTCTTTACGTCTTTAAATTACCTTCGTAAACGTGTTTTACTAAGGACGTAAAGACGTTGCGCAAGCTGTGTGGTGATGGGGTCCCCCACCACCTCATGCGTCGCTGCGTCTTTCACGTCTTTACATGTCTTTGTATCTTTACGTCTTTCTCTAATTATTTATTTTTTTTTTATAAAATATTATATATGTATATATATATATATATATATATATATATATATATATATATATATATATATATATATATATATATATATATATATATATATATATATATATATAATTTATTTTTGTTTATACTAATAATTCTATTATATATATATATATATATATATATATATATATATATATATATATATATATATATATATATATAAATATATATATATACATATATATATATATATATAAATATATATATATATACTTGGCATGGAGGGGCGGCAGTTTATATATATATATATATATATATATATATATATATATATATATATATATATATATATATATACTTATCCCTACATGACTCTCTATATCACATATATATATATATATATATATATATATATATATATATATATATGGCTTATATGTATTTCATTAACAGCAAAATATTATTTTTTCAATCAGATATCTCAAAAACTACAATAGCTACATGGAAAAGGAATCATTGCTGGAATGCTGGTCCAATTCTAGTGTTGGAAAATGTAAAAAAAAAAAAAAAAAATCTCAAAACTACAATAGCTACAGCGAAGAAGAAAATACATTTTTGGAATCCTTGTAAATTTTAGTTAGGAAAATATAAAAAAAATAATAATAAATAAATAAAAATAAATATTGGCTATTTTTTTTTTTTAGGAGCAGAACATAATATATATATATATATATATATATATATATATATATATATATATATATATATATAACACTATATATATATATATATATATATATATATATATATATATATATATATATATATATATACATATATATATATATATATATACATATACTATATATATATATATATACATATATATATATATATATATATATATATATATATATATAATATATATATACTATATATATATATATATATTATTTACCAAAAGGTATTACACGACAATGTAGGGGCTCGACCGACGGGAACTGGGGGTGACGTTTTCCATGTACCCCGCAGAGAGGGCGGAGGAACCCCACTGACACTAATGCAAAGAGCAGGGTTCCGGACTCCCTCCCTGGAGGGGGTAGTCCTACCCCGTAGTTCCCCAGAACGAGAGACCCCGACTCCTACCATCGGTGCGGGGTATAACCTTGGGGTATTCTTTAGTAAAAAAAAAGCAAATTTAATAGAAAGTCTATTTTTTTTAACGTAACCAATTAAAGGTCTCTAAATAGGCTCTCTAATATTACTATAATTATTAACAATAATTTTTTTATTTTTATTTTTACATTTTCCTATCTAAAATTTTACCAGGATTTTAAAAATGTATTCCTTTTCGCTCTTAACTATTAATATTTTGAACTTTATTTTCCGCGCAAAGTACAAACACAGATATTAATACAAACAACGCTACAGCTATCGTATTTTAGTTGAATGGAATTAAGAGAAATTTTTGCTGTTAGTAAGTATCTTTCTATATATATATATATACATATATATATATATATATATATATATATATATATATATATATATATATATATATATATATATATATATATATATATAAAATAAATGAAAAGAGAGAGAGAGAGAAAAACAGAGTAGTAAAAGTTGGTGGAGTCCCGTTGATATATATATATATATATATATATATATATATATATATATATATATATATATATATATATATATATATATATATATGTACTCTTTGTATATTTATATATATATATATATATATATATATATATATATATATATATATATATATATATATATATATATATATATATAGGCTTAATTTTACATTTCGGCAGCACAAAAATAAAAACTAAGTCCGGTCGATATTTTATGGGATTTTGTATTTGCTTTATTTTTTGTGAGTTCTAAAATGCAAATTGTTTTCAGTTTATTTTCAATTACAAATTATATATATATATATATATATATATATATATATATATATATATATATATATATATATATATATATATGCTATATATATATATATATTTCATTAAAATTAGGTTAGGTTAGGTTAGGTTGGGACGGTTAGGTTAAGGTTAGGTTAGGTTAGGTTAAGTTTTTGAGATATGAGTTGTCGCTTTAAACCAAATTTCACCGTTATTTCAAACATATCTATTAAATCCATTGTCGTTATGCCAGAACAACGTTCATATTTTAAACGTGCGTAGGCTACTGAATACGAAAAATAACATAAAATTATCAATACGTATATTCCAAATAGTTTACATTTCTGAGCTTCACCAAATAAATTATAAAAAGTTATTAAAATTTAAAATAAGTATATATCGATATTATATGGAATTGAAGAAATTTTTGCTGTTAATGAAATACATCTTTCCCATATATATATATATATATATATATATATATATATATATATATATATATATATATATATATATATATATATATATATATATATATATATATATATATATATATATATATATAAAAGATACAGATATAAATAGATATATATATATATATATATATATATATATATATGTTTATGGATCTACGAACCTAATATATATATATATATATATATATATATATATATATATATATATCATAGTATTTTATAGATATATATATATAATATATATATATATATATATATATAAATAACCTCCTCCTTCCACAAAATTGAGAAAAATGAAACTGATACAAAAAACCGGTTTACATTTAAATTCAGCGGATCAAAAAGATTTTTATAATATAGTTTACTTATTAAATATATATATATATATATATATATATATATATATATATATATATATATATATATATATATATATATATATATATATATATATATATAAATATATATATATATATATATATATATATATATATATATATATATATATATATATATATATATATATATATATATATATATATATATATATATATATATATATATAAATATACATATATATATATATATATATATATATATATATATATATATATATATATCATCTTACGCATGGCACTATCGAGACAGAGCTGTTGAAACCTCGAAGAATCTTTGTAAATCAGATTTTTGAATTAGATTTGAAATCGCCAATCAGATTTTTGAAACCTCGAAGAATCTTTGTAAATCAGATTTTTGTTGGTAAGAAATCGCCAATAAGGAAGGGAGACTTACCCTTCTTTGAAGGTTTCAGAGCAAAATTAGAAATAAAACTTTATTCCCTTAAATGTTAACATAACAAATTTTAAAAATACACGCAATTTTAACAATATTTGGGGCTCACATTTCAAATTAACATCACAAGCACATGCACATCATCATCATCATCAGCATTCATATAAAATGTATTATTTTTTTCTGTAAATAAATAATTTATTTCATATATACAAATTAAATTTTCAACACCAAAAAAAAAAAAAAAAAAAAATCCAATCCCTCTTTAGCCTAATAATAAACTGATTTTTATTTGTCTTTAATATATGTCTTTTATATGTACAGAAGGACATTAAAGGACAACTAGCAACTCCCTCAAATTTGAAATGCAATTTTATATGAGACAAATCTCGTAAGTTGCTATAAAATTCAAAAAAGCCAAACTGGCAACTTGCTAAAAACTACTATAGGAATTTGGTATTCTTTTTCTTGTTAAGTTGCCATATTTGTCTTATTTTAAAGAACTAATAAAGTTGGTCTTTTTTCAGGGCTGCAATATAGGAGCCCCAATTTTATACTATTGGATATATTGAAAAAAAATATCG